>JASMMZ010000007.1:11515938-11585518 GCA_038502455.1 Anisogramma anomala | reverse complement strand
ATATAAGGACACGGTYATCACCACATAGATAGTATTTCCTTCATAGCTCTTCAGTTGTCAATCTAAGTATTCAGTCTATATATCTGAATAGCCTAACGGCTAATGATCATCCTACAGCACGAACAAACATCTTCTTGATATTGCACCTTTGTTACCTCTGCTACCTTACTGCTAACATAAACCCCCTGACACCTTCTATTTACTCACGGGTATTTAGTGTGATCATTACAAATTAGTATCGGGTCATTAACATTTCGAACACGTTAAATATAGTTTTAAATGTTTTTTGAAAAACACTTTGTATGTTGTATAAACTTAGCTAAATGTATGGTTACGAACCTTTTCTTTTCGAAGTTTTATCTGATACTCGCCCGAAATTAGATTTTATTATTAACGATATAGGGGAGAGTATATATAATGATTTTAAAGTTTAGTATATTGTCGTTTCGAAAATGGGGTTAAGTAATATACGTTATATTTAAATTAAGTTAAAGGTATATATAAAGCCGAAGTAAAGTTATTGGAAAATTACTAGTATACGACGGCCTTAGATAAATTTCAGGCGAAATAAGGGGACACCCAGTTTTATAATAACCCAGTATTTCGACATCGGTATCGTATGCGTCCTAAACAACCTACTTTGGGAAAATCGCCTTTTCCTCGATAATAATAAAATATTAATAAGAAAAGGGAAAACTTTATCATTATTATAATATAATACGACATATTTGGCTGTGTATATATTAATCGGTTTCTTTGGATAAGTATCCGAGCGCTAGGTGACTTTTACTATAATTTATTAAACTTTACCTATTAATTATCGTTATTTTCATCCGGTTTCTCCGAATCGTAGCACCGTTAAATTTAAAACCCCTATTAAGACTAGCCTCGAATATTGGAAAAGGTCGGTAAAGGCGGACGGCGTAAGGCGGGGCGGGTACTAGGTAATGTCGAAAAGGGTGGCGGGCGAAGGACGGGGCGGGTATTAAAAAAAGCTGACGATAATACGTAGCGTTAAGCGGGAAAAATACTAAGCGATACCGGTCATGATGAATAACGTGGGGCGGAGCAAAGAGAGCAACCATTTAGGTAAGGTATCAAAAACTATAATATATTAGTTTATATCAAAATGATGCGGTCGACAGGGGTACAATCGTCAGCCCATTTACTATCGGTTCGGTTAACTTGTTTTTAGTAATAGTTGGTAAATAAGATACGAGTAGATAAAGTGCTTTGACAATTAGGCCATAAACTTCACTCGTAACGACTTATAAGTTGCAGTCTATATTTGTTAAAAAAGATATAAATTACGTTATTATATTATTTTGAACATTTGTGCCAAACCTACGGAAAAAATATAACGGGTATTAAAAGGAATTAGCGTAAAGATATTTCGTGTTAATATACGGTGGGTTAGGAGAGTTTTATTACGATAAACAGGCGAGACGGTCGATGATGACGGAGAAGTCCTAAGGAATATCGGGCTCGGAAGGGAAGAACGCCTGAAATATATTGTAGAAAGGGTGATAGCTTATATTACCGAAACGGTAGGAGCGCCTTAAGCTCAAGCGATATCGTGAAACCGGGTAAATTGGTTAATTAACTCGAAAAACGCGGGAGCAAAAACAGACCGGTAGCCAAAAACATCCCCTTACCGCTTACGAACGGGGAATAAACTATGTCTGCCATTTTCGGAGGTTACGACCAGCTATCTTAATATGGTACGTAAATAAGGCAAAATTACAAGTAAATTTTTCTTTCAAATACATTACAAAAAAAGATGAATTTACGCTTAAGTTTTTCAAAAAATCCATTTTTATATTTACTTTGTTATAAATCCCCCTATAAATACGACATTCTTACACACGGTTAAAATGGACACAGACGAAGGGTACTTGAAAATTAAAAGAGCAATCTATATATAATATATAGGCGTCTTTTACCTGTAATAACAGAAGTTGACTTTTATCCTCGTTATTACTAAGGATGAAAAGGTCGCTTATAATGTATAGGGTTCATGAAATATAGTTAGCGACAGTATATTTAAATATAAAGGGGTAGTATACTTTATGATGCAGCTAATTATATTTACTATGAGTGTTAATAGCGGTATAGCCTAGGCGAAAACTATTATAAATATTAACTATATCGAATAAAGGGAGCTAATAAGATACGAAACATTAATAGGTAAAAAAAAGCTAGGATGGAAATCGAATGAAGATAATTATAGTTAAGGCTATGGTAAAAGGTGCAATATAAACAGAAGATATGAAAAGGGGATGAACAAAGTAGGAAAAAAAGGGAGGGAGGTTTTAAAAGCTATAGGGGAAGCCTTATTTATAGGTATAGGTAGGCCGGAATTGATAGGATTTATATGTTATACGGCACGTGAAGGGGCGCGTTATACGCCGCCGGCATCCTGGGGTCAAAACTGCTGATACGTTATATAGCACGTTAAGGGACACGTTATACGACGCCGGCGGCTTGGGGACTAAAGCGGCCGATACGTTATATGATACGGTAGAGGGCGCGTTATACTCCATCAGAGGCCTAGGATAAAACCGTCCTATACATTATATGGCATGTTAAAAGGTATGTTATAGGCTCGTACCTGGCTTCCGCCCGCCCCGCGTATTAAGCGGATACGACTCGAACCTTATGTTTAGCAAACGGGATACACCTGTTTTTACGATATTTGATAAAAAGGGGAATATATTATAAACTTAAGCTATTAGGTATTAAATCTATAGGTTACGTGTAATGATTACACTAAATACCCGTGAGTATATAGAAGGTGTCAGAGGGTTTATGTTATCAAGAAGGTAGCAGAGGTGCTGAGTGAACGATATCGCAACCGTGCAAGTAATGATCAAAAGCCGTGAGGCTATTCAGAATATACTGAGACTGAATACTTAGATTGACAACTGAAGAGCTATGAAGAAAATACTATCTATGTGGCGATGGCCGTGTCCTTATATCCTATGGCCTTCATACCATCTTCAGTGCTGAGGCTCACCGGTGCTCACTGAGGCTCACCGGTACTCACTGAAACTCACCGGTACTCACTGAGGCTCACCGGTGCTCAATGAGGCTCACCGGTAGCTCAGCTGCATGCTGGCCTATTTCTTGAACCGCCAACGTGCTTGGGTCATAACATTACGTAACTTGATATGTAACGAAATATATAGTACACGGCTCGGGTGCGGTCCGGGCGCGGTCTGTATATAATACATCCGAGGGCACGTAATGGGCTGTACACTGACCATGCTCATAAGCCCTGTACGAGGGACCACTATAACCTCTTCTAGTCTTCCGCCTATGCCTCAATAGTGAACTCCATTTGGCACCTACTTGGCTTACCATCGTTGGTTGAACCATAATAGTTTCGATATTAGCGTAGCGATTATAGATACTATTAACATGTTTAGTACACGATTTGGATTACTACCAATCCATATTATTATTTATGTAAACTTTAAATCTTGTTAGATTATTTTCATGAAATAGGTATAATAAACCAACAGCTATTGATAATTAATTTAATAGCTTTTAAATAAGTATATGAAATTAGGTCAACTTCAAAGTTTCGATAAATTCATGGTAATAATAAACTTGTTAACTTAATAACGAAGAGTATTCCAATTAAGGCTTGGGGAAAATTTATGAACATAAAATAATAACTATTTTTATTAAGTAATATATTAGCCAACCGACAAATAGCTACAAACGTAATGGAATAAAAAATTATGTGGAACGAATGAATTATAATAAAGCTTAAAAGTAAGTAATAATTACCATAATATAACCTCTTACGAATTATAAATTTTCAAAACACATTTATACTTACCAATCAATAACTAATAACTTATATTCCCATCATTTACGAAACCAAATAACTTCATACCATTTAAAACACGTATTGATAACATTGAGGATAGTTTTTCTGCTTTTACAAATGTATTGTCATTGCTCAAAAAATATTATAGGGTTTTTAGACGACCTTGTATGTTTTTTGCAACTAAATGAGATATATTTTAATTTAAGAGAATTGTGACATAATATATAATTGTGAATAATACTTAAGAAAATTAGAATAAAGTAGGTATAGATCACAATGAGGAGTTGTAATAATTATGAAGGATATAGCTTTGGATTTTAATGAATGAGTAATAAAAATAGAAAGTATTTTTCAACCGATGATCATATTATTGACTATTAAACATATATTTTCAATACTTAGGATTAACTTGGTGTTTTTCATATCTAGACATTTTTCTATAATTATACCAAATTTATTAGATATATGATAATATCAAAGGAATACAGATAAGATGGATTCATGGTTCGGTACGAAAATAATAACATAACATACCACGTTATATTATTTTTCAATAGGAAAATAAGGTTGGTAATTTAATCTTATACTTATACGTCAATATTTTTTACACGTTAATAGAAGACTGATTCAAAATACACTACATGAATTTTTCATAGTGGAGCCCATAAACCTTAGTAGCATTTTCGAGATGCTTTTATTTAAATTAACAAGTATTAATATGAAATAACTTTCGTATAATACTTAAAAGTTCATATACAGGTTGTCATCTCAGATAATCAAGCCTTAAATCGTCTCTACACCATTGGTTAGTGAAACCAAGTAATACAATTTCACAATTTACGCAATTTGGATAACTATGCGCAAATTCGTTTATGATATACCCAAATTGATAATTTTTAAAGTACATTTACTTTGTAAATTAAATTTAGGTAGAAATAGAGAGTTTTAGATCAATATCCCTTCAGTCTCTCTGTAACTAGTTATTGGTTTACGGTATCCAAGTTTCAAATGATTTAATTTGTTATGTATTCAGGATCTTAGCCATTGAGTCTATAGGTTACATAGAGATACACGTAGCAGACGGTACACATACAATGCATGCACCGCATGCCATACGCGCTTGGTGTGGGCATGTTGCGGGAACGATACAGGCGAGGTTCGTAAAGGTTATATAGTGAAGTATGTGATATTCTACGCACTTATACTATACGTTAAAACACATTTTATATTCTTTAAATTTAACTTAATACCCCAATCATTAATAACACTTATCATTTACGTATATTTATGTCATAAATTTGATTGTAATATTGAATTGTTTTTATGAAAGAGATAATCGTTTAATATGAATCGATTAATATTAAATATTATGAATTACGCCTTATATTTTCGCGTTATTCGAAAGAATAGGCCGTCAGCAAATACTTAATCCTCCAACTCGACGAAAACGTCTTCCATCTCTTCAAAGATGACCTAGGTTGACATTTCTTGATTTCGAAAGGTTGTCGACTAAAAGAATCTTAATATTGAAATAGTTATAATAAATTCCTTCACTACTATTCCAACCAATCCCTATTTTCGACTCGACAGCTTTACCACTTTTCGCGTTTGATTTCGCCTTTTTACCAAAATC
This sequence comes from Anisogramma anomala, assembly GCA_038502455.1. Lineage (NCBI taxonomy): Eukaryota > Fungi > Ascomycota > Sordariomycetes > Diaporthales > Gnomoniaceae > Anisogramma > Anisogramma anomala. The sequence continues at coordinate 11,580,047 of JASMMZ010000007.1, read as the reverse complement.
TTATAACTAGAAACCAACTGTATAATTATTCGAACCTATCTTTCTTTGTTTAAAAACGGATAAAAACGCTATAATAAATCTTCACTAGATGGTTTTGCTTTTATTTATACTACAAAATATTGAACGACTAAATTTATGTTTAACACTACTAAAATTTTGATCATAGAAAGACGATATACGTTTTTTATATATCATGATATCATACTTTCGATTTAAAATAAGTGATTACAGTATATTACGAAGCTGGTGAAAATAAATGATCGTACGATATATTTTTGTGATTCAATTTTATTGAAGCAATTTTCGATAATTTATATTATAAAGATTATACTCTTGTTCATTTCAAAGGATCAAAAACAACCGATAATGATTTTGAAACGTAGGTTATTATTAAATTTGAAACATTATTAGAACAAGCTCGTAACTCCAATTACTCTTTAACCATAAAATATAATTTTGTCTATTTTTGCGTGTTTTTTTTGCGTATTCGAGATCACGTCAACATGAAGGGTATTCATTAAGTTAACGATATTTTACCTTTAGTTCAATATTGTAAATTGATGAATAAACTGAAATTTTTCATTTTGAAACAATGTTATAAATATTACTTATTTATTTTTATATTGGCATTGCAGTTCAATACTCATACCATTATAAATAACGTTTACGGTTTTTTTGTTTCATGTGAAACTGGGCCATGAAGGTGTATAATATAAATTAAATCATTCATATCAAAAGCTAAATCTAACAATATATTCTATATACACAAAGTTAAATTGAAAAACATTGTATGACTTAGATATAGACGGAAAAACGTTGAGCTAAAAAGTCTATAGGGCGTTACTTACGTTACAGCTTATCAAAACACTTCCAATAGACATGTAATCTTTGTATAGCCGCCTAACCGAAGTATATTCACACGGATTCAATAGAAGATGTAAATAAAGGTTTCCTAGTGCCAGAGGATACCTAACTTTTCAATGTAGTTTCGCTTATAAGTTGTTGGAATAGCATTTAATCTCAGGATGGTCAAGTCAACTATACTTTCAGTAGGTTGAATGTACTTAATACAAGTTGAGTGTATTGTTTGTGGGTTAACTTTCAGTCGATGCGGTAAGTGTCCAATTTGGACTAGGGCACAGGCCAAGCAATTTACTATACAAATTAGTGTTCAGGCCAGCTATTGGTCTGCCAATGTTAAAAGTAATACATTTACCATTTTACCACTTAATACCATTGCTATTTCGACCGATTCGAATCGGTATTATTGTAACGTTTAAATGCCGATCAATACTGATAAGTGTTTATTGGTTTAAATCCATAGAAACTAGGTTAAAAAAGGGAATATTTTCAGGTTACGTTTTGTAAAACACTAACATAAGGGAAATATTCTTGCGAAAGGCTTTCACTAATTGTGACGGGATCTCACAGTAGTAAGTGGGAAAAAACCTTTGGATTGCATTGTTTCTTTATAGTCATTTAGAAGTAGCGACGGTATCCCCATTGTAAACACCATGAAATCTTTATCGAACCATTATTAAGAACGTTGAAATTGACCGTCAAAGTCTTAAATCGTTAAGAAAGAGACTACCAAGTTCTCAAGTTTTTTACAATTAGTAAACGGTTAAGTCGCTACCATTAATACTGCTACCATCATTGTAAATCACCAAGTCTAAAATCCATAAATTAACAAACAATGAATTTAACGATAAACAACCTTCAAATCTACTTTTTACATTAAATTCTACCTTTATACCACACTTCCTTCCCCTTACATCACAAGATTGTTGATTAGCTACGTTAGGAAACACGTGAAGGTTTCTTTTTTAAGTGAATATACTAAAAATCATTAAGTTGCGCCAAATAGCTATATTACAACGCTCCCAAATTACTAAGTTACTTGGGTCTAATCGCCAAATCCTTAAACCACTTAAATGAATGTTAATTTGCTAGCTATAATATTAACATGAAAAATCAAAAAAAGAGAATAAAAGAAATTAAGAACATTGCATCATGTTTACTCTTTTAATTTGACGAGAAGTTGTAGAGAAATGATGCCGGCGAAATGTCTATTAAAAAATACCTGACTAACTTCATTGGTTGGTATATCCTCAGATTAGTATAGGCGAAGATTTTGGTTGTAGCATCTACATCTTTCGATATTCCCGTTAGTTCTGTAATGAATAAACTATTGGTATGTGGAAAATACTTCAAATAGATGTTAATATCAGTTCAAAAACGAGGTTTTACAATATAGTATTTTTATTACCGATAATTTACTCCTTGGATTAATCGATACCCTTAAATTAGTTTAAATTAAAACATTCTTTTAAAATACTTGATATTAAGACCCATGGGAGGAAAAAAGGTACTAACCACTATTAACGCCTTTACATACATTTTAAGTAAATATTCTTCAATTCCAGATAAAATTGAGCCTTTAGCTCTGGTAACAACTTTTTATACCCCGACTACAATTAAATAATTGATTTATTAAAAAGTTTAGTTCTAGTTTGCGATAGCATAGACTTCGCGCTATGTAGAAGTAGAACACGGGAAGAAGCGGCTGTTAATGCGGCAAGGGGAATTGATGTTAGCGTTATCCAATATTTAATTAAGGAAGATCGTTAAATTCCTTGAAAATTACCTCAAAATCGTCAAGTCCTTTGAAGTAAAGTTTCCCGCGATAGGTACGTTTACACACGAGAATACATTACAGGTCTTATTATAGGATTTTACCCTTCGTGTCAAGCGATTGGTAATTGCACTTATTATCGCGACTTTGAACATTTCACACTTGAGTTGACAAGAAATATTATCAATGATTAGAACAACTATCATAACTTGCCCACAGGCAGTTAAGGTAGTTAATATTGATTACGATCTTTTTAAAAAACTTGCCAAGATTTGGAATAATATATAGAATTATAATGGGAAACAATATAATTTATTTAATACGAAGTTAATATCGTTCCTAAACATTTATAAATAGATGAAAGTTTAACCTGCATGTTTTTACTTACTATTTCCAGGAATTATTACCTGACTTTTTTAACTAAGGTACTTAATTTTTATAAATTTATGATAGAATGAAGAATTATTTCAAGTACGACGTCTATTTCATATAATATAATATAGACTAGTCTATAACAAGGTAGATGATGACGATATTAAAAAAGAAATAGGGAGAACTATTGTTGTATTTTTTTAATTAAATTCTTAATAATTTGATGTTATATTAGTGAGTAATGATGAAAGTAAACGTTGTCGAGTCTACATTTTGCGAGTAGGTACATATAATCATTACGGGTGTTAATGAGTTTAAATACGTTTTAAAATGCTTAGATGATATTTGTAAAGGTTTATTTGACTACTTACAGTCTTACTTTACTACTTTGATAGTATATACATCAAATTTAGTTAATATGTATCTTTCAGATATTTATTTTTGCGATTAGGATAACGAAAACCTTTTAATTTCATCTTATATCGACCCTAAATACGAAAGAGTATTTCGTTAAAAACCTGGGTTTAAGCTTTTGGATTGAAAGCGATACTAGCGATAGAAATTTGAATAAGGCTCAAGCTGATATTGTTGGACCAAGGTGTGGTGGCACTCTCCACCTGCCTTACTTGTGTTGTTGTTGTACATACTTTACTGCAATCTCTGCAGTAATGCTTAGACTTCGTTTCTTTCTTCTTAATCCTTTAATACAGTCATAAACACCAATACTACCATCACGATCGAACAAATGATAACTGTAAACTACATATTAATTTGTCACCAGACGCTTACACTGTTAACTAATTTTGTTGTTTTCAATAATACTGTCGCTAGCTAGAAAGAATTACCTTACGGCAACAAAAATACTAGTCTTCCTTTAGCAATCAAATTACCAGCTCTTCTTTCCCGACCAATTTTTTATCGTTAATTAGCTTTTTTTCCTTTTATAATTAGCAGGCAATTGTAAGCTTTGTTAGCCGATTAGTTGTTACCTACTATTCTGTTACATAAAACGAGATAATAACAAGCCTTTACTTTTTCTCCTGCCATATTACCTGGCACTTTTACGGTAACTTTGTTTGCTAGTAAGTTATCAAAAATACCTTTCCCTTTACTTTTATCAGTTCTAACTCGTCTTTATACCTCCTTTCATACCCTAAGTTAAACAATGTTATTAGTTGTTGCCGATTCCCCCATTGGGGGCGCTATTAAGCGCTCCATAATGGCAGCTTTTGCTGTTAAAGGCAATAAGTTGGTACGCCTCCGAAAAAAGATGGATAAACGATTTAGAAACCTTTATAATCTTGTTGAAAGCCTCATCGATCGCGTTTAACTAACTCTTCGCGAATATAATGGTTTTCGTCAGCGAAAGTTTCCTTGTCAAAAATCGCCTTATCGTTCGCGCCGGAAAGAGTCGCCTTATCGTCATCGCCGGCAGAAATCGCTTTATCGTCCTCACTGGTAGGAATCGCCTTACCATTCTTTTCATGAGGATTTACGCCATGCTTGCGAGGTTAAGTGGCGAGCTTGCGAAGCGGACCGTAATACTCGCAAGTATAACTAACGAACTCGATAAAACGAACGCGACTTTCTCCGAAAATACCTTCGCCTTACTCAAAAAACTTTCTAACCGATTTCTTAATATTCGGCAGGAACTCGCCGTTTAAAGCGAGAAAGGATGGGAATCTTTAACCTTAGGTAGCCTAATCCTGCCGACTTTGGCATCGTTACAATGGGAAAAAATATTATATTTACCGATATGTGGAGTTTTTGGTAAAGGCTGAACTTTTTTATGGATTTATATCCTGGTGTTGAAAGTCAATTCATCGAGATATCTTCGATTTTATAAAGTTCGGTGGTATATTAGTGAAAATTTGAGTTTACTCCTTATAATCGTGGGAAAATTTACTTACGAGGTCTTCCAAGATTATCAATACTTTTATTACTAGGTTCGTTATAAATACTCAACGAATAAACAATAAGTATCGCAACTACATCTTTTGTTTACGGGATCTTTTGGATAATAAGTATAGTTTAAAAAAGAATATTAAAATCAAGATAAGGTACCCTTGTTTTATAGAGACCTTAAACCTGTATAATAATAATTATCGAGGCGTTCTAACTGATATTTAGGCTATATTAAACGTTAATATCTAATAATATTTACCTTACTTCATTGTAGCCAAATAATTCGGTAATATATAAGTAAGATTAAAAAAAGTAAAACTACTTTATTAACGGCCGCGTATCGTTAATTCCCGTTCTACTATCCTATATTTTTTCGAAATAAAACTAAATACTATTAAGATTTTCATTAGGATCGTTAAAATCTTCGTAAGAGGTATAGCGATACTAGTTCCCCCTATAATACTTTTCGCTACTTTAAAGATAGAAGGTACAGTTAGGGTAATCGTTTACCAAGATCGAAAAAAAGATAAGTATCGTGGGAATCGGTAGCGTCGCGAGGATTGTCTTCACAAGCAAGATCAAAAACGAAACCGTGAAGATTGTTAATGAAATTATAACGCCCCTTTACGGAATCGCAATCTCCATTATAATCGTAATCGCTAACTTAACTGCAGTCGCCAACGTAACCGCAATCGCCGACGTAATCGTAACTATAAAGATAATTTTAAAGTTAATAATAAACAAATTTCTCCGTTTTTCAAATCTCTTTACAAAGTTCCTTTACGTACTTAGCAAAAGACTCGTCATCGAGGGCTAAAAATCTCGTAAGCAACTTAATTACGTTACCTAATTTTAAGCCTAATGAAAAAATTGTAGTTGTTACATGGCTTCATTCGATTCGCGAAAACATTTTTTTTTCTACCTTTAAACCTACAAGGCTCGTTACTTAATGTCTTAATGAAAAATGTATCGTCGCCTACGATAAGTAAATAAGCCTATCTACGATTATATGTTCAATACTATTTTAGAGTTTGATAGCGTGGTCATTCGTAATATAAACGATACAGTTGCCCTAACTATATGCGGTTATTGAAACTTATAAATCACGGTTTGTAGCCGCTAAAAAGTGTTTGAAAGGAACGATAATTTTATAATGTATCTTAACATCGACGTTAAAAAGAATTTGATGGATATTTAATTCCTTAAAAAAACATTTTTTAAACTTTATTAATTTTAATGTACCTTTTCAGGACCAAAAAACTGTTGTTGACGTTATGGGGCCGCTAATTTGATTAACTTTCAAAGCCAGATAGATATTTTGGGCTCCTGGCTATAAGTTAGGCGGTACTTTATAACTGTCAAGTAAAACCGTAAAAGCTTAGGTTATTATATAGTAAACTTAACGTTTTCGAGAATTTTTAACGTTATAGCGCCAATCCTTACGTTAGAAATTGAATTTAACTTGAATTTTCACGTTATTCCTATTTCTTACTCGACTTATAAGTGCTTTTTAAACTTTTATCGATCTCAAAATGCCTATTTTATTTACCGATGCTATTGTTTACTTGTTATCGGCTGGGTATAATTTCAACAAAATTTAGCTAGATAACAATATTCCTCGTATATTTCCTTACTTATTCGATATTAAAGATATTCATAATATACCTATAATTTAATCATTTTAAGGCATTTGTATTAACGTTATCTATGGAAAAAAAGCCTTAAATTGTTGAAGTGTTTACGAATGATTCCCTGAAATATAAAACGATACAGGCTTATTAAAGGTTTCGAAAAACTAAATAATAAAAGTACCTTTAGTAGAAAGTTGATAATATATTAAGTTCAATTATCACTCTTATCCGGTCTGGAAACGCGATAAATAGATATTCAACTAATGGTTAGATAAACTCCACGAGAAAAATCATATGGAATACTCTAATAGGATTTCGCTCTTTGCTTTTCCAGTCTTCGTTGTTTGGCGTTTTTTGTACAGTAGTCAAGAAGGACGTGTCGTAGTGGATCTTAGATTACTTAATAATTGAAATGTTCCGGATAGCTATCCTTTAACAACTTAAAGCTAAATTATCGAATCTTTACGTACAAAGAAATGAATTTAAGTAGCAGACGTTACAAAGCTTTTTTTTAGCTATTAGTTTACCTAAATTACCGAGACAGGTTTACGGTAATTAGTCATCAAGGTTTTAAACGCTTTAAGGTAGTTTTTATAAGCTTTCGAAATTCACTATCTTATGTATAAAGATATATGGATCGTATTCTTAAACTTTTTCGTAAATTTTGCAAAGCTTTTATTTATGATATGGTCATTTTTTCGGATACGTTCGATAAACACCTCGTATATTTAAAGTTAACTCTTGCCTTATTTTCACAAAAAGACTTATTTTAATTACCCGACAAATCTTATATTAGATTTTAATATATAAAATTACTCCGATTTTACGTTGATGGTGTCGGTTTTTTTACAAGTCAAAACCATACTTAAGGTTTCCGGAAATTGTTATTCCCGATAAATTTAAAAGTATAGGAAACTTATTTAAAAGCTACCAAATTTTGTAGAATAATAATAACCCACTTCGTTTAATTGTCGAGTGCCTTACAAATACTTAAAACTAATCTTCTTGTAAAAGGCCGCTATAAGGACCGTTTTAAGGTCAAGAATCGTAGTGAACGCCAGCATTTTGCGTAATACACGAAGATCTTTCCAACTCCTAAATAATAATGTTCTTTCGACAAACTTCAAAAATTCTTGTATAACCTTCTACTTCTGTAACATCCTGATCCTAATCACTCGCTTTTCCTTCATATTAATAGCAGTTTTAAACGTAGTTTTATAGTTATGCTTTTCCAATTAAAAATAATATATTTAGTTGCCTAGCTATTACATTCCAATCATGGGAATTAAGCCTGTTTTATTCCTAAACCGATATCTTGCCAAAGTTGAATTTCATTACTGTCTTTTAAAGCTTAAGGTGTTATACCTCTTATAGGCTTGTCGTCGTTTTTGCATAATTTCAATGAGAAATTTACATTCTAATATGAGTTTTACGAATTATGAATGCACTAAGAGCATGATAAATTAAACTTTATTAAATACAACTTCCATCGACAAAGTAAATGAAAGATCAATTAATGCTTTTATCTAATTTAATGTGATGGTTTTACTAAGTAATCTCAAGCCAGTTAGCGTAGCTTCCATCAGCTGACCAGAGTTAGCCCCCTTAACCATTGCACCAAGTCAAAAATACTAATAATCCAGACTCTTCTGGATTACACTAACTACACTATAAGGAGCGGGATATGACACGATACAACATCGTGAACCACAATATGTATAATCACATAACTTATGACTCAGACTTTACGGCTTACATCTTAGTCCATAACACTTAACACTTAAAACTTGGAAGTTATTTATTTTGTTAGATATTTAAATCTTGTTCCCGATGTTTTGTCGATGTTTCCAAGGTTGAAAGACGAAAAATTCCGTACGTAAAAGGGTTTTCTTATCCTTAAAAAATATCCGACGACTATTTAGTAATTTCGGATAAATCTTGTTTTATTATATATTTGATTGAAGCCATATTGTCGGATGTATTATGGTTACGCTTCTGGTCCAGATACTATACTGATTCCGTGTGGAAAGATATTTTATATAAACTTAGGAGGGATAACAGAAACAAGAATTTTATTTCAATATTAAAGCTCGTCTATCGTTTTAGACTTTTAAATCGCTTGTTTTACAACCGATATTAATAAGGTTGTAAACGCCTGATTTTGCCTTTATTTTTCGTTCAGGAATTTCTCACAGATATTTACGGTCAACGTTATTATTTCGTTCCTTAACGTATAATGGTAATACTGGATCGTCTTTTCTTTCACTTCAAGTGTAAATCAATAATAGTTTACTATCGAAACTAAATAAAATTTGGTTAATTACAAAATGATAATTAGAAACCCATCGGTAGACTTTAGCTAATTTAAGCTCTTCAAAAACCCATGTTTATTATTTATATAGATTTCATTGTCGTCCTATCAGTTATTTCTTTATTTGGAACGTTGTGGAGTGTATCTGTACGGAAAGAATTCGATACAATTATACTTGTTACTTGCAAAACTTTTAAAAAAACACTCTTTTTATTAGGTAATATTATATATATTGTCGCAACATGAGTTTCTATTTTGGCAAAACAATTTTTATTATACAATCAGTTTCGTCCGCTATATATTATTCCCTTGCGAGACCCCAAATTACTGTTAGCATTTTAATGAGGTCCTTGGAAAGGCTTTGGTACGAAGTTAATAATAACAACGGCTTACTATCCTTAGGTAAATAATGAATCGAGAAAACAAATCAGTTTATGAAGCTCGTTTTACGATACTATATGGCTAAATATACTGATTAATCGTGTATTGGGTGTATTACTTACTTATAATAGCATTTTAATACTGCCTTTCTTTAATAATTAATGTTAATCCTTATACGTTTCTGTTCGGATTTAAGCTTCTCTTACCAGTCGACTGTTTTATTCCATTTATGTCTCGCTAAGAAGCCTACATTCTCTTTATTAGGCAGTACTAAAAAAAGGGATTTTTGATTTACCATGGATATTGTGACTGTAAAAGCGAAAAAGAAATACGATTGAAAACACTGTTGGTATAATTCTAAGGTAAATTATCCAGTTTGGCTTAAAATTTCCCGAGCATATAAGCCTTTCTATCGCTAGAGAAAACTTACTCCTTTTCGATTAGGCCCCTTTACTATTGTAAATAAAGTCGAAGATTTTGCGTTTATATTGAATTTCTCGCCAAACTTGAGGATTTATACTACCATTAGCATTTTATACCTAACGGTTGCTCAAAATAATGAAACATATAAGCGAATTGCTTCGACTCCAAAGCCTGTCCAATATAATGGCGACGAAAACAAATAGGAAATTAGAATAATACTAAATAAGAGGTTTGATTGGCGTCGTCGAAAAGGTTAGCAGGTATAGTACCTAATTATATGAAAATGATTTACAGTAAAAGAAGATGAATGGGTAAGCCTAAAAGACTTGAAACATTGCAATGACTTAATTAAATATTCGAAGAAAACCTTAGGATAAGGCATTCCTACTCATGAAAAGTTATTCTTATAAGTATCTCTATTCGTGAGAAGAAACTCTTCGTATTACTTCGTAAAGGATCCTCTTTATAATAGGGACATCATGCTTTCTTCTATCCCCCGGCAAATTGTTGGACCAAGGTTGGGTAGCACTCTCTACCTGTATTATTTGTATTGTTGTTATACATACTTTCCTGCAATCTCTGCAGTCAGGCTTAGATTTAATTTCTTCATTCTTCATCCTTCAATACAATCAGAAACACAAACGCCACCATCACGATCCAACAGATATGTCGATCGCGACCATAAAATTTATCGTCATAATAGTGGCAGCAAATGTTGAATTTATGGTAGGTCCAGTTATTTGTTACATTGCAATCCAGTTGTCGAACATTACAAATAACAGGCAATAAATTATACGCAGTACGATCCTAATATCAACCAGGAATATTTATAATATGTTATAAGATTTCAAGATAATGATATTTTGAAAGATAAAAATAATATATCAAAGTTAGTTGCATGATATAAAAATACTGTTATTAAAACAACCTAGTAACTATTCAACCATGCCTTTTTATACCGCTCAGCTGGCAAAAACCTATACCTTCACTATGAACATGAAGTAACTGATCACTTATATATTTTTAATGTTGGTGATTGTTACGCGGATTATTTTCAGAGGGATTATTTTGAATAGAAGGTTAGTATCATAATATATACAACGCTATGAAAAACACATCGTAGTACGACGGAAAAAAATATTGTTATGGATATTAATGGTTATGATATTGGAAAGGATAGAGTTGGCTTCGGCTTAGGTAAGGAACTATCGTTATTGGGATCGAAAACTATGCAAATATTCGTTAGGCCGATTATGTTCCATATTTGTTAATCTTTTATATTCTTTCTTTCTATTTATAATATATGAAGACTTTTGGTTTTAACGTTAACTTAAACTTTAATAAGCTGGTTAAAGATGTTCTAAACCTCACTTTCGTTTTCAAGTGGAAATATTTACTTTTTTTATTTAAGGTCTAAAGTTAATGGTTATAAAACTGATAGAGTTAGAAATGAGTTAATTACACTGACGTCTTAATTACCTAGATATCGATAAACTGTATCAAGTTTTTAAATTTACGGGGCATGAAGATGTAGAGTATTTTGATTTTAAGGTTATCAAAAAACTCTGTTACTATTTTTTAATTCATATCTAAGTACACTAAACATTTAAGTTTCTTTTCCGAATAAAACCATAAGGACTTTAATTGTAAGATTTTGTCTAACGTCTTTCATTTGGATAATAAACCTGTTTTTTTATATCGTAATTTTTTTTGAGATTCATTCTTTTACGAGATTGAGTTTTTTAAGTTGTTATCGGCAAAAGATATATGAAAAACGTTGAGAATTTAGGAATTAACACGTACCTGTGATTGAAAAACATTATCGTACACAATGCTGGCACAAAATTTGCTGCGGTGGAGTTTTAAGTTGTGAAGATAATATAGATTTAGTATAAAAAAGTACGTGTTAATGCATAGAAAGGTATTTAATATGCTAAAAGTGGTATATGTATTACTTCATAAAATACATGATATCTTTATGTTGGAAAGTAAATAGTTTATAAATCGCAAGGTACGTATTCAAATGGCGGTAAAGTGCCTGAATGATATCGTAGACTCTGACGACCTAGTGCCATTATTATTGGGTTTTAAGGTATATACTTGTTTAAAGAGTAATCTTTTACTATTACCAAGTATTTTAAAAGGGGTCACAACGTACGGTAAGGACCTGAAGAAACTACCGAGGCAATTTATATGGTGTTAAATCAATAACGCCCTGAACATTGAGAACGGTTTCACGAAGATTAACGTGCAGACTAAGCTATTGTAAATGAAAGCTTTCGTATAGCGAAACCTAGGAAAAGAAGATATATTACTTGAAATTTTTAATAATGTTAACCTGAAAGTATTAGTTAAAACTGTTAACGGTTTGATAATGTTTTGCATACTTAAATTTCATATTCACATCAACGAATTTAAAGATAACGATAATTATTAAGATTTCTATAATAAACGATTTGATCAACATAACCTTTTAAGTTGAATGATTGTTGAGCTGATAGAGTGAAGTCGGCGCGAACGACTACTAAAGAGGATAGATAATAAATATGAAGATGAAAAATAAATAACAGGGCACACCTATACTGATATTTAGATTAGAAGAAAAGAGAAGAATTATTAAGATTTGGCCGTTGATCTTCGTGTTTTAGGAGTCATCAAGACTTGAAACATAACCTTTGAATACAGAAATAACGTTAAGATTAATGGACTCCTTATACAAGGAGTTGTACAATTTATGCTTAAAAACAAATTTAACTACTACGACTCTAACGTTACAATTTCTAAGTCGAGGATTGTTTACGGAGTTAAGAGTAAAACCACGGGGAAACCGTACAAAAAATCACTTTTAATCGCTTAAAAATACTATATTAAGGGTAAAAATTAAATTCTTATACAATATTTAATAATCTAGAAGATTGGTTACCATTTATGAGTCACATTGGTGAAAGGTTTATTAATAACAACTAATTAGATATTTACCCTTATTGACTATGATATTATTGAAAAGTATACGTAGATAACAAATAACTTGTAGATGATTGTCTCATTTAAGTTATTTTAAAAACTCCGTGATTAGTATGCATTATATGATGTGAAAAATCACTGTATAAACTAGTTAAAGTAGGTGTTTATAAATTTTTCATCTATTCATTGTACTTTAAATTGAAGATACATGTAAAACCCTTCATTCACGATCTATATTTGCTGATTACGTAAGATAAAATGTTCTTCGTATTTGGTATATAAATTAACTATATCTTTTTGTTATAATTAATAGCTTTATAGTATTAGAATAACGTGCGATAAAGAACTAGAAGTTCTAGAATTTTAAGCTAATAGAGACTTTGATAGAATGTAAATACCTAGACTTCAACGGATCTTCAATTCATATATATGATTTTAATGATATTTACCTTAGTTTCTATTAAAAGGGTTAAGGTGTTCGGTCAGCTAAGATTAATGATACCAATGTGTTGAGGGTTTAAAAGTACTGAAAATAAAATATTCGTGACAAATATACCGTGACCTTATGTTAACCGGAAATATCATACTATTTATTAGTTAAGATATAAGCTCAAGACTTAATTTATGAATATTACGATAAATGGAATAGAATCATGTATTGATGGATAAAAACTTGATGGAGGGATTAATATGATCTGTATTAACCTATTGAGAGCTACGTTAAAAATCTTTACGAACGGCTTTTTCATTAATAATATTGATTTATTGTTACGAATAGGATCAATTATGAAGATCGTTAACGAGGATGAATTATAAGAAGAATGGTTCGTAATTATAGGAAATTTAATCAATTGGATTGTTGTTAAATGTCAAAAGGTTACGCGAATGGTATTTTCTTTTGAAGTTTATAGTATAATAGTTGGTTTTTATATGAGTATAGTTATATGAAAAACACTTAATATAGTTCCTAAGTAATTAAGGATTCCACGTATTTTGGTTGTTGTCTATACTAATCCGAAAAGCCTATTCAAATACCTTTTAAAAATAGTAATAATGAATATTGAAAGTTAAATAATGAAGTTAACGGTTTTCCGAGAAGCCTATGAAAGCAAGAAAATCAATGAGTTTAAATTAATCAATGATAATAACACATTTATTGACTCTATAACGAAATTAATATCAAATAGGCCTTCTGAAAGGTTTATGGATAATAATAAGCTGATTATACGCATAGAGAGTTACTTTAAAACGCTAACTATTAAATATTACGTGATAGATAACAAAGGGTGAAGTAAGATTATCCTATAAAATTGAAAGATTTCTAGATGATTAAAGTTGAAGCTATTGTTAATACGGATTGAATTGATTGGAATGATTGAATTACATGTATACATTAGTGACATATATAAGTTTGTGGAAGAAGACTCGTGTACGAGAGTTAATGTAGTAGATATTCTGAATTGTGTGGCGAAGGGTTGTGATAGAAATTAATTTAGGTGTAGAATAGACTGGAATTAATCGGGGTCTAGCTGACGAAGCAAGGATAGAATTTAGGTATTACTATAAATAAGTGGTTTTTTATATAGGCGTGCGTGTATAGAATGACAAGTCGCTATTGTTGGAATAGTAGTTAATTATATTATAGTTACGTTAACTATATTATTTGTAAGTTGACTGTATTAACTATAAATTAACTGTATTGTTTCTTGGTTAACTGCAACTTAATTATAGTAAGCCCCCATTTTAGACTAGGGCGTAGGCCAAGAAATTGATCATATAAATTAGTGTATGCACCACCTAGCGGTGTACCTAACTTATAAGTAACATATCCGCCGCTTGACCACATATTACTACTGTTACTTCGACCGATGTAAATCAACGAAGTTGTAACATCGAAAGGCCTATTAACACAAGTAATATAATCTAACTGGTATAATTAAGAAATCAAATAAGGATGACTTCAATTAAATCAAAATTCAAATAAAAAGTATATGTTCTTTATTTCTGCTTTTTAATGCCGTCTTTTTTTTAAAAAAATATCTAGGTTAATTTCTATTGTAGTTTTCATTATGTTATAAGCGATGTTTCGACTTAGGACATAAGTTTCAAATTAATTGGATCATCTTATTTCCAAATTCACAGATGTTATTAAGTTTACTATAGAGTATGTATATTGTTTATTCAGTTCAATTTCGTATAAATATTGGTAAATAGTCAAACCCAATATTAATTTGTATTATTCACAAAATAAAGAAGAATAGAATTTTAAGCATACCATCATTACGGTATACATAAAGAACTTTTGATACTTGGGAAAATATTCTGTGGTGAAAAGTGAAAGAGTTTTATTAATTAACATATTGTTGATACGTCCTATATTAAAGGAGAATTACTGGAAAATAGGGTTGGTTTTTATTATATTTGTAACTCAGATATAATTTTTGATAAGACTTACTAGGAACGAATTGTAATTAGCTTCTACTATTAATTTGTTACAAAATAAACAGGATTTTATTATGAACGTCGTTATATATTATAAATAGGGATAGAAATAGTTATGTTTTGTGCTTCAATTGTTCAAGTTAGTGATTTATTTAAGAAGAAAATACGTCGATTATATTCTTACATTAAGTTAGGTTTAATCATTGTCTTTATATTAAACCAAAAATAGATGATACACTTCTGAATGAACTTGAATATTAGTTATACCCGATATTATATAATCAATATTTCAAATTTTGAAGTTAAGCTATCGAGTTGATTAATGAAAGTTTAATACGAAAACGTTTTCGTTATTTATGGTGTCAGTATTTCAAATTTCGATGTTGAAGGGGTATCAACAGCTTTTTATCGATTACCAGGTTTTGAATAAAATTACAGAGTGAAATTAATCTTCTTTAAATTGCATTAAATCAACCTTACATATGTTATCTATGTTAATATAGTTTGTGAAATTGGATATTAAAACGAATTTTTACCGTATCTGGACAGTACCCGAATAATGGGAGTTGACAGCTTTTCGTATTAGTTTAGGTTTATTTAAATAGTTGATTACACCTTTCGATTGGGTTGGATCATTTACTATATTCCAAATGTATGTTAATAATATAATAGTGGATATTTTCAATAACCTTTCTATGATGTACCTCTAGAATCGTTTCATTTTATTTTTCTTTTTTTCAATTTTAGATAAGATTTTATAACGATGTTTTAAGAGGTACTATTTCTTTTTCATAGGTTCGCGTTAAACTTAGGTTTAAATAAATTAGTGGTTTTATTTAAAGAAGTTAAGTACTTAGGTTTCATTGTGATAATAAGGGTGAGTATTATCGTCGACCATATAAAGATTATTATTGTTTGTAATGAGAAGTATCCTGTATTATACGAGATATACGAAGAATTTTGACTTTTATTATTTCTTACTGTGATTTTATCAACGATTTGTTCGAATTCATCAATTTTTTTATTCGATTTATGAGATATAGGACTTGGTGATCTTAAACTTACTCGTAGGAACAAGCTTTTTAATAGTTAAAAAGTATTTTTATTATCATTCTGATTCTTCTATATCAAAACTCCGATCAACCAATAGTTGTTGAAACGGATTTTTTGAAACCAGTGTTAGTTTTTTTTTTAGTTTTTTTTTTATCTTATTTTTTTTTTAAAAAAGGATAAAACCAGATTTTTGAAACTGATTGCTTATTACTTTATATATTTGTCGGATGTAAAACGAACTTACAATTTTTATAGTACGACTTTCCTCGAGATATTATTTTGTTTGAAGATATGATTATCGAAATTACGTTGTATTTGTACCTCTTTTACTATTTTATTTCATTTTTAAAGGTTGGAATATTTGTCTTTATTTTGATTGATTTCGAAAAATTAAGTGCATTGGGTCTAAATATTGTAGTTTTTCAATTACTGTTTTTGTTACCGATTTTCGAGTTGAAAAATACGGTCAGATACTTTGACCCGTAATTTATAAGATAAATTCCAAACTAAAAAACGTTTAATATCAGTATTTAAGATTATTTTACTTGTTATGATGAATGTTACAGCTATGAATTGGTTTATTATCGATATATATCTCGATGATATATAAGTATAAATTTGTTAAGACCGAGGTTTGGCTGTTACATCAAGATGAGTTGAATTCGAGGGGAGATTTGGAGGACGGGGGGGTATCATTATTTATGGTCGCAAGATGGGCTCAACCTATACTCAACCCGTAGATTTTTCTAATATTAAGCGGTTAATAAATTTTCGAACCATTCGATTGAACGGAGTCTTGAATTTAGGGTACAATCAATATATCTTTATATATTACCTGGCTATTTTTAATTACCATGAACTTAAGTTAATTTTCAGTTGAAGTTGATCAAACAATATAAATCATTAATTATGATTTTTATTCGAAAATCGTCTTACTTGATCGGGGTCTTTTCTAATCCGTGAACCGGATAGCTTAAACTGATTTTTTTTAAAAAAAAATACGAATCTCAAATATTATGATATTTGGATAAAAACATTTTTTAAAAGGTTTTGAGTGTGAATAATATTTAAAAGAGAAAGTCGTTAATATTCGACGGCTTTTTCGTATATGTACTTATTTGTATTTTTCTTACTATCAACAGGCAGTGCCCACAATATAGCCAGTATTGTATGACCCTCGCTAATTTTAAATTACATATGTTGGCGGGAAGGCTCGTAAATCAAGTATCCTCACCATAGATAACTACCACTCTATTCAATATCCCCTTTTTTCGTTATACCATTTAACCTGTTGAATATATCACTTTATTCCTTATAATACAAATACATAAACTGAAAACACATCCTTCATATTTGTGGCCAATTTCTAAACCTTATACTATATATAGTTATTAAATATTTATCGAGATGTCCTTATATGAATAATATATTTCCCTGCTTCATAAAAAAACCTTTCCGCCCAACTAATATGAATCGAATTCTTATAGGTTTTATCTATATAGTTACATAAAAAGATAACATTCACCACTAGGTGTATTAAATATTTGTTTTCAACCTTGTACGTATAATGTAGTAAATACAGATTTTGCCTATAAAACAAATTATCAAGTGAAACCTTTAAAGGAAGAACTGGACCTCAAATGAACCTTCCAATCAAATTCTTAAGGTATCCTACAGTTTAGAGACCCGTGAACGCGTGAAAACTGTAACCTTGTTCGGGTCGTACTATACGGCCGTTTCAGTCCCCCTTCGACGCCTATTCGTATCGAAAATCTGACAACGGTCCTAAAAGAGCAAAGAACCTGTAAAATACATATAGTTTGGTTGAGAGTCCGTGGCAGTAAGTAAAATATGCTTCTTAACTCATTCGGCGAATAACTTTTTTACCCCGGAATACAAACCAAAAAAAATTATAAAACAAAGTAAAATTGGATATACAACTAAGCGGGTGATGTGCTGAAAAAATTCTTTTGTGGACAGTTAAGTATCCAAAGTGTACTCGAGAACGAAAGCCCCATTGAGCGGGCGGGGCGACGGTAAGTGGTAACGGCTTAAAAAATGAATAAATAGAACCATTAAATGCAAGCTTTTTTTGAAGTCCTTGAAGTCTTTCAAACGAAAAAGGAATCAGACTTTTGGTTACACCGTTATACAAGTCTGAAGAGCCATGTTGGAACAAGTAACGAGTGACGGAATCGTTGGTTGTGAGAGCTATTCGCTGGATGCACCGCTGCGCGAACGGTGCACCGGGCCAACGACGATCTTTATAGCTAAAAAGGGGTCTCCGGAAAAGATTAAAGTGGTGGTAAAGCCGATTAGTAATGTTGTGGTGGAATAGGGTACATGTGAAGTGATGGTGTTAAGAATAACTAAACCTGATTTTTTTCCACAAAAGTGGATACTATTAGGGTTTACAGTGTAGATCCCCTACCATCCTTAACAAAGTGGTCCATACACCTATATCAAGAGATTTTATTTCAGGTCGAAGATGGATATATACGTAATGTAATAATATAAAGATTTGTCGTAACTTATAATAAATATTTTTTAAATATTCAATTATTTAGAACTATTCTTAGTTTAATATTTATAATAATTTTATATTTGATTTACCTTTTACTAATAAGTGCAAATATCATTTCTAAGTTATTCAAAACTGATTGATAAATTTGTCAAATTAATAGCGATGTAATTAATAATAGCCGTTACATGTATCCAACGTTTTTGTAATATATGGTACATATTCTTTTTACGTTTATTGCCAATAAACGCGGTTCGGATTAAGTAGTAATATTATTAATAGTTTTATGTTTTCAATAAACGTTTAACAACTTTAATGGTAAGTATATTACATTTAAACGGATAGCCGCACAGATTGAGTCAATTAGAATGCTTAGAAATACTTGTGGGTTGTTGTGTTTTATTCGTAATTTGATAAAGTTTTGTATTTTTCGACGTACTAAATTGTATTTCATAACCAGTAATCGAAAGTAATGGTATTTAATAAGAATGAATTAATCAATGAATATGAAATATTCCCGATCTCTATAGTAAACATATATAGATGAAGTTTTGATTTGATTCGTTTAAATGAAGTACATAATGGTTGACTTAAGTTTCTTAAGATACGAAACTGAGTCAAGTTATAATATGGTACGTTTAGTAATAAATGAGAAGAAAACGCGAACCGGCGTCGACATTCAGTTGAATGTTGTCCAATTGATGATTAGATGAAATTTTTTTTATTTACTATTAAGACGAATTGTTTCTAATTAAAAACTTGATCAACTTTATAATTTGTATCGAATGGTAGGCGCCTCGAATCCAATAAAATCATTTATATATTTCTTGTACAAATATTTCAAGTTTCATAAGAATTTGATCAAACAATTAGTTACAGACCCATTTTGACCCGGTTTCGATGATTAACGATAGCAACAATAGTATATAAAATGAATTTTAAATTTAATATATCTTAACGGCTGAAGATAGATGGAGTTATGTACGCTTTATTTTGTTTTAACAAAGAATACCGCTAATTTCAGTGTAAATATTGAAAAATTACGCATATAACGTAATGTTGGATAAATTCGGGGATTTATAGATAAATATGTAGATTAATAATCATTTCGAATCGTGGCATAAACATTGTATACTATCAAAAAACCGACAGTGGTCACGTCGTTTTTATGTGTAATTTAATTTAGGGGTATATTGAAGTGAGATTTTCTATTATTGTTTTTTACTCACCTTTACGTTTACTTTCATCAAAGCCTTGTTTTGAATACCTGTTTGTTTTAAACCAAAATCCTATTATGAAGCGGATTTCATATTAACACGTTTATAAAACATTATTTTTCTTGTTAATCCTAAGTGAACAGAAGCGCTAATAGCAATACGAGATTTAACGACTCGCATTCCAGGGGCTAGATGAAACCAATAAGCGAAAGACGCTATGGTTCGGGCGTTCCTTTAGGCGGGCGATTGAAAAACGTAACACGTTGAATTAAGTTTACATAACTCGCTAAATATTAATCAGGTTTTTGGCCCAGTTTTTGTCGACCCGAGCGGCACATTGTTATTATAGGTTAAAAACATCGAATAATACAACTTGAATGTAGTTCAAAATAGGTTTTCGAAAATGAAATTATAGTGGTGTTATGTATAAGTTGGCCGGTAATAAGCGAGTCGTACATAATTAAAATTTATTTAAAAATGAGCAGCTCTTAATCAAGGATCTAAACACGATTACCGAAACGTAGAATTTTATTGACGTTTATTTTACAATTTGAAATAAACACATTGAATGTTTGGTTCTCGTTAATATGGATATCGATAGGGAAATTACAATTACTTATGTTGTTAGAATAGTAGTAATTTACCTATTTTGTTTGAATAGTAGTAATTGCAGTGCATTAAGTCAACTTTACTTACAGTAAAGTTGACTATACTGAATGCAAGTTAAGTGTATTGTTTTGTGGTTTTACTGTATTAACTGCAAGTCAAGTATAGTATGCGCTCACTTCACACTAAGGCACATGCCAAGCAATTAGCCATATAAATTACTGTGCAGACTGGTTAGCGGTCTTCTAAACCTATAACAATACATCCACCACTTAAGTACACAATACTACTATTGTTTCGACTAATTTAATCGACAATATTGTAACGTTTAAAGCTATAATAATACTGATTAGTGATTATTAGGTTAAACATAGATTCAATAAGTAGAAGAGGAGGCTACTTTCCAGTTGTTACCCTTTAAATAAAACTTAAGTAGAGGAAAAACCTTTGCGAAAAGCCTTTATTACTGTGTCAGTTTCTATGGAAGTAAGTAAAGAAAATTTCTAGGTTGTATTAGTTTTTACGACAGGTTAGAGGTAGCAACGGTATCGTTATTGAAATACTGAGAAGCTTTTACCAAATTCTTTTTAAAAGCGTTAAGATTGATCGCTAAAAGTCTCGAAGTTCGTTAAATTGGAAAACGGTTAATTTAGTAACATTACGGGTGCTACTATTACAAAAGAAATTAAGTTCCACATTATTTAACCACATATAATAAACTACTTTCAACTTTACCTTTTATATTAAATCTTTTTCTTAAACATTCATTCTTTATTTAATTTTAATAATCATATTTCCCTTACACTATTTTAATCGTTAAGATCGTTATATTAAGCAAAACCTTTAAATCACGCAAAGAAAGTTACGTCGCGCAACTTCAAATTGAATTATCAAGTCCCTACGCCCTGAATCACTAAATCACTCGACTACCCAATTGTAAGCCAGTTAAAACACTAAGATAGCACCTACTTAAGAACTATTGAACGTAATTGAAACCTTAGGATCCCATATTTCTAAATATTCCGACGAAAATATCTAGGGGTAAGATATTGATAAAGATATAATTGAGAGGAATTTGGTTAATTTCGTCGGTTATTACATTGTCGAGTAAGATAACAGAAAAAATATTAACCGCGGCGATCACGTTTATTTAAGATATCGTGGGTTTTTTTACGATTGAACTATTGATATGTAGAATAGGATTTGAAAGTATGTTAGGTTGAAGTTAAAGTTGGAACTTGAATAAAGAAAAACATACATATTAAACAAGAACTTTATCAAGTTGGCAGAGACCATTTTTAAGTTGGTTTAACTTGAGTAATGTTTTCAAAATCTACTCGTAAAAGAAACGGTCATCGAGAACATTTAAAGTTTTTATATACATTCGGGGAAACCTCCCCACTAATACTAATTTTTAAAACGCTGACGATGAGGAACATATTAATTTATTTGTAGTTGAATACCTTTACGTCAAGATATGGAGTACATTTTTAATCGTGGTAAAACGCGTCAAGTAATGGTCGTTAATATGGAAAAAAGAATCAACGTCAGAGTTATCCAGTTAATTGAGCAAAACCAACAAGTTTTTTAAAACCTTCCCTACGATCAAGTCCCCTTTATCCTTTAATCTTTCCCTTAAAATCGTTTAGTCCTTTAATACGAAGCTTTACAAAATGAGTACGTTTATACATACGAGCTTATTACAAGTCTTATTATAAGATTGTTTCCTTCCGTCCAAACGATTGGTAATTAACTCTATTATTGTAACTTGGAGGATTTAATGTTTCAATTGACGTCAGAAAACACCATTAATTATTGTAATGACAATTGTTATCTTTCTCATAGAATTGTTAAAATGATTAACATTAATTATAAGTTTTTTACGAATATCGCGAAAATTTTAAATAATGAAGCGAAGTATAACAGGAAAACTTGTAATTTATTCTATACGAAAATGATATCATTTTTTAATATTTGCACATGAATGGAGGTTTCTAATTCCGATTTTCACTTACTATATTGTAAACTTCTTACATATTACGCTAAGGATTGTTAATTAATTTTTCTGCCGAAAGCAAAAACCTTTTGTAAGATTTACGACAGTATGAAAAGTTATTTAGAGTACGAAGTTAGTCTTGCGCAATACTATATGGATTGGGCTACAACAATATGTATAAAAATAATGGTTAAGAAGAAAGAGGTGGAAATACCAATAAATGTTTTTAACTAAATGCTTAATAATTTGATATTGTGTTAATAAGTAATGACGAAGGTCTATGTTGGCAAATCCACGCTCCACGATTTAGTGTGGATAATAATCATGTGTGTAAGCGAGTTCGAACATGTTTTATACTGTCCAAATATTATTTGTAAGGTTTTTTTTTTGGTTAAATATGGTCCTTACTTACGATCGTGATAACATATACACTAAACTCACTTAGTATATACCTCCAAGCTGATAACTTTTATGTTATAGATGCAAAGGACCATATAATAATATATTATATCGATTGCAAGCACTGACGACTTCAAAGTTTAGAATTTGAATTAAAGCCTTCGGATTAAGAGCCATAACCATACTAATGCTAACGACGACAAAATTTAAATTCACTTGCTAACCGTGAAAATTATTGTCCTAATAACAGCAAGAGGTATTGGATTTATAAAAAATCCAGTTATTAGTTAACTTGTCACCTTCCAGTTAAATGTTGTAAATAATACGTAATATATTATATTTAGTAGATTGTTACATATGTGTAATTCTTTTTAGTCTATATAGTATATTATGAAGGTAAGTAGCTTCTTGACGGTAAATAAATATTTAAGTAAATTAAGTAGTTTAAAAGCGTTATTTCTAACGCGGTTTAGCAATTAGTCGACTATGTATTCCTATACCATTGAAGTAGCGAAAAACTTTACCTTTTTCCCAACCAAATCCCTAACCCATTATATACCTTTAACCTTCGCGATTGTTACATGGATCATACGTTTTAAGGTATTATGTTGGATGTAAGGGGAGTGAAGTAATTAATAGGAGGATGTTTTTAATATACGATATTGCGAAAGGAAAACCCAATTACTAAGAAATCAATTGTTAAGATACTAGTAAAGTTAAAGTTAGTTTCATCTCGGGCGAATAATTATTGTTATTAGGGATAAATATTGTTTAGATTATTGTTAGATTGATTACATTCTACATTTTGAAGTCCATTACCCCTTTTCACTTTTACTTGGAAGATATAAAAACCTTAAGCATTAACGTCGAAGTTAACGCTAATAAGCTGGTTAAGAATAGCGAGTGGTTTATTCTCGCGTTGAAGTGGGGGGTATCTGTGGTTTAACTTCTAAGGCCCAAATACAATGGTGTTGAATTTAACGGATTTAAAATATGTCAATTTCACCAGCGTTTTAACTTTCTAACCGTCGACAAGCTATATGAAGTTTTAAAGTCTGCAGGATATAAAGATGTAGAATATTTTGCTTTTAAGGTTATTGAAATGCTTCATTATCACTGCTCAATATATACTCAAGCTCATCAAATATTTAAATTTACATTGAAAACGAAAAGGACTCTAATTGAAAAATTTCATTAACGTATTTGAGTTGAATAATGAGCTTACTTTTCACGTTGTAAACCCACAACCTTTTTTTACGAAGTTTAATTCATGAAATCCATGTCCACAAAATATATGTGAGAAAGTATAAAGATATTGTTAATTGATATGTATTTGGGTCTACTTAACGTCAATGTTTACGATAACGGTATCAACTTTACAGCGGTGGAGCTTTGAACGGATGCCAAGATGATGGGGATTCAGTGTAAATATGTATTTTTTATGGTCTACTAGAGAATTGAGAAGGTCTACAGGATATACGCGTTCTTTTGCAAAGAGTATGATATTCTTACACTATTGATTAGAAACTTTACGGATTAGAAGGAACGTCTTCGGATGATAGTAAAGGATACAAACGATATTGTTAGCCTTAATAACCTAGTACTAACGTTGTTGGTTTTTGGAGCATACCTACGCCTGACAAATTAATCTCTACCATTAATAAGAACCTAAAACAGGGTTGTAACGTACGGTAAATCATTGAAATAATTACGGAAGGAATCGGTACAGCGTTAAGTTAATAAATCCCTTAACATGAAAAACGGCCCTACGATGATCGATATATTTTCTTTGCTATTACAAAGTAAAGTTTTTACGTAGCGGAAGCCAAGAAAATAGGATAGCCCATTTAAGATCTTAAGTATCACTAACCCTAGAGTAGTTGTTAAAATTGTTAATTGTTTCGTAACGTTTCATATAACAAATATTAAACTTTATATTAGGGCGACTGAAGATAACGATAAAGATTTTTTAATCAAACGAATAAGCTCATAGAACCCTGCTCCTTCCATAATGAATAAAAAATAAAACGCTTCCGATATAACTAACGACTGAAAAGGAGAAACTTTAGAGATAAGAAATATATACCGAGCCTGGTTTATAATATTAATTAAGTTAGAAAGGAGAGAAGAATAATCAAAACTTAGCTATAAAGTTTAGGGTATAAATTGTTATTAAACCTTGGAAAAAAACTTTTAAAAATGATAAGGTTGAAATTAATAGACTCCTAATTCAAGAAATTATACAATTGGAACCTAAAAACGATTTCAATCTTTAAAACCTAAATATTACGATCTTCATGTCAAGGATTATATACGAGGTTGAATGCAAGACCATGGGGTGGCCGTACAAAGAATCACGTTTAATTATTTAATGATACGATAATGAAGGCAGAGACTATATCCTTATATAATCGCTAACAATCAAGAAAATTAGCTAATGTTTGGTGATTGTTTTGATAATAGATTTGCTATCTAAAACTAAAGGGAAGTTGCTAGATAATGGCTGTAATGAAATGTAAACGTATACGTAATCGGCAATAGATTTACAACGGATTGTTTTACCAAAGCTATTATAAAAATAACGTGGTAAATACTATCCGGATACGGTTATACAATATATAAAGCTATTTTACAGACTAGTTAAAACAGGTTTCTATTGATTACTTACCTATTACTTATATTTCAAGTTGAATTTAAAAGTGAAACCTTTAACTTACGATTTGTACTTATTGGTAACGTAAAAGGAATACTTTGGTTTGGTTGGTATATAAATCGATGATAATCTTTTTGTTAAAACCATTGGTCTCATCACATCGAAATAACAAATAATTGAGTAATTAAACTTTTGAAACTGTGTGCCAATTGTAATTCTAGCGAAAGGTAATTAATTTTACTTTTAACAGATCGTCAATCCATATACTTGGTGTTAACTATACTTACCTCAATTTACGCTAAAAGAGCGAAAACGCTAACTTAGACACAATTTACAAAACTAACGTAGTCAGATCTCAACAGTACTTAGAATAACGTGCTTATGATAACTAAATTGCTACCTAATGCCAATTTGAGATCTTTTAGGACTTATCTATTGCAGCATAAGTATAAAACCTAAAATTTAAAGCGAAGAAGGAGAAATATATTCAGAGGAATTAATATAGTTCCGATTAACTTATTGAGGGCCAAATTTATCATTTTTACGCACGGGGGGTTTTTTTTATACAAATAATACAAATTTGTTGTCACAAATCGGCTTCCTGATAACCGTCGTTCATGAAGACAAATCACAGAACCAATTCAATATCGTCTGAAGCTTGATTTATTAGACCTCCATTAAATGTAAAAAAATCATATGAAATGTACTAGCTTCAAAGGTCTACTGTATAATAACTAGCTTTGATATCGGCATAATATTATGGGAAAGACTTTATTTAGATAGCAAAGAATTAAATATTCTCTTTATTTTGTTAGTAATTTATACCAACTCAAAAATCATATTTAAAATTCTTTTAAATCTCGGAACAATTAGCGGGAAACACTTGATAATCGATACAATAACACCCAGTAAAGCCTACAAAAATAAATAGATTGATAAATTCCGATGAATCAATGGTAAAGAATCATCTAGCTAATGTTATAACAAATATACTACAGAATAAATCCCTTAAGAGGTTTTTGAATAATAATAGGCTGACCGTAAGCATCGAAAACTACGTTAATACGCTACCTGGGAAGGTCAAGTTACGTACACGCAAAATAGAATACTTTAACAAACTGGAAAACCGCTAGTAAATTAAGGCCGGCGACTTATTTGATTGGTATAGTTTAGTTAGAGGCCTTTTGAAGTCTGTAATGAAAAAGTTATTTATGGAAATTAATAAAGTTGTAACTCGGAACTGTAGAATATTGAGGGTTAATTAGGTTGTGGAATTGTCAGGAGTCTCGTTAGTTAACGAGGGTGTAATTTAGTGATAACCGGAAAACATTTTTTGACCATATTAACGTACGTGCACAAAAGACAAAGTTTCTATTTTTAAAATATTAGTAATTGTAGTGTAATAAGTCAACTTTACTTACAGTAAAGTTGACTATACTAACTACAAGTTGAGTGTATTTTTTCATGGATTTATTGTATTGACTGTAAGTTAGGTAAGGTATACGTCCATTTTATACTAGAGTACGGGTTAAGAAATTAGCTCTATAAATTACTGTGTAGATTAGCTAGCAGTCTACCGAACCTAGAACAATACATCCACTACTTGATCAGGACATACTATTATTACTTCGACTAATCGAAAAACAACCTTGCAACATTTAAAGCCTCAACAACATTTATGTATTATACTAATTAGGAGAATAAACATAGCGTTTCTGATAATAGCGGCGTTTTAGCTACCTTGAAAATAGTCATTTGTGAAAATATTGTAGCTTTTGTGAATAAACTCGCCGGTAATGATAAGGCGGAAGATACACAAGTTTTGAATATAGGAGGTAGCTAACTATTCGAGGCGAATAAGTAGTGGTTTACAGATTTAAAGCCCAGGGTTTAAAAAGCTTTTAAAGATATTCTGGTCCTTCTATAATTATATGTTAAGTGGTGGGTAGTCCGTTCCCTCATTATAACCGAGTTTCAAATGTAATTTAAACGGCCGATCCAATCAAAGGACGTATTTTTAGACAAGTTGTTTCGTTATTGTGAAGTATTTTAGGCTTTTCTTATTATTAAAATAGTAAACATAGTGGTTATTCTGCAGAGTTCCGCGTTTCGGATTTTTAGACAATTTATAATTCATTAAATTTCCTCAATATTAATTTCGTAATCATATTCAATAAGAAATGAATAAAGAGAATAATAAGTTACAAAACAGAGGATTCATTATTAGTTGTGTCAAATTAAATAACTCCTGAGGGCTTATGTGAAACAGTCGGCCTTCAGAAAAGATTTTTCGTTTAGTGTTTTATTAGATGAGGATAGGTTTCGCGAAAAACGAGAGTTTAAGTCGTTCAAACGTAATTTTCTTTCCGAATACTTAATGAAAGGTGTGTTGATAGGACTTTAGACGTTGCAACGTTGTTAATTCGAATCGTGGTTAAACTAACAGGAGTATTGCATACTCAAGTATTATATGTATTATTATAACTTTAGTAGACCGCTAACCAGTTTTTATACTACTTTATATGAGCGATTGCTTGGCCCATACCCTATATCGAATTAGGAACTTTCTATGATGAACTTGAAATTAATATAGTTAGTTTACAATTGGTACAGTTGACTTGGTTTTATTGTAATTAATTTCATTGCATTGTATTTGAATGCAATTATAATACTGGAAGTTTTTCATTTTATTATGCCATTGCCGGTGCCAGTTCATCTTGTTAGAAAAACTTTCGGTCACGAAAGTCCTTTTCCATACCACCTTCACTGCCATTTGTATAGTCATATTACTCCTCACTACTTACATTACAGATATCAAGTATTACACATACTTTCGCAATTCAATCCTTTAACATACTTACAAATACCTGACTAACTCAATCGTACTAGTTAATTAAATACTCTTCAATAGCAGCCCCGACCCCCTGGTATTATTCCTATTTATCAGGGTGTCTTTATTCTTATTTCTTTCTATTATTATGTGATATCCTGATATATAGCCTCTCGATATAACTTTTGATTCTTATGATCAGCCTATCATTATTTACGAAACTTTTTAAATACCTACTCGGTATAAATTTCTTTTTTGGCATTAACTGAGTAATTCTTAGATTTAATTCATTTAATTTTTTTAATTTGGCTGTTTTTATAAACCTTGCGAAATGTTATTACATTGATCATCAAACGATTTCTATTGGTTATTCTTAACTTAATAAGGCATTCGACTAAGATTTTTCAATTGGTATAAATGACGATTAGTATAAGTAGAATCCTTAATAAACTGGTAAAAATATTAAATATTTCACATATAGCTATACTCATATCAAAACCGTCTACTATACCGTAAATTTCGAAAAAAAAAAAAAACATTATTCTAAATACTTTTACACTTCATAAAAATCTAATGAATCGATTTTACTATAATAACAAACTATTTGTTCTATAATCTATCCTCGTTAACAATCATTATTTATAATCCGATCTGTAACGAGAGATTAATGTTATTAATGAGGTAACCGTTCTTAAAGATCATAAACTTAGCCCTTGATAGGTTAATGGTAATTATACTAATCTCTTGGTTCATATTTTTCATTTACTAATCCAATCTCTTATTCAGTTGAATTTCATTCTTATCAATTAGGTTTTAAACTTTTTCCGTAACTAATAAATCATACTATACTTTCGACTGGAATAGGGTCGCAATAAAATTGCTATAAGTACATTATTACAAGTATTTCAACCCTTTACCATGATAATCTCGTCCATTTTATCCAAGCCAATATCTTAGCTCTTCCGACGGAAACTAAGGCAAACATTATGATTATTAATGTTATGTTTTCGAATTAACGATTCGTAGAAATACACATGTGTATCTTTATTCAGATTCGCGATAGACTTACAATTTCAAGACGTTAAGTCCTTTATCGCACGTTATTTCAATTCTATAAAGTTAGTAACTCTGAAGAATATGGTATCGTTAGTTCATATTCCTACTATACACAAGTATTCATCTTATATAATTAATAAATATAAGTTGTAAGTTAAATATTTCATTTTGAATTTAGAGTTAAAATGTAATTCATAGGTCAAGAATTAATAAACAACTATTTTAACCAGTTCATATAATAGTTGAACGTATCGTATAAGCGTTTTTATAAATGTTCGTCGCGGAGTTATTAACTTAACCCAAGTAAAACGATTATTCATAAATTAGATGTTAATTACGCGTACTTTCAAATAATATTATTGCTATTGAGGGTGAATTTCTTATTAATAATTATCACTCAACTTACTACCAATATGATTACCAGATGTTAAATAATTTTCTATATCATTGACGATTATATTGAGATCTGGCTTTTACATTTACTACTGTATCCTTAACCAATTAAATGTGAGTTTTCGTAAGGTTTATTTGTAGTCCTACCTTTGTCTTTGTAAATAATCCTTGACTTGAAGATCTTGACATTTGGATCGTAAAGATTAAAGTCGCGTTTGAACACAAATTGTACGACTCTTTATGTAAGGAGTCCATTAATCTCGACTTTATTGCTTTTGTTAAAGAGTATATCCAAAGTTTTAATTATTACTTATTCTCTAAGCTTGACAGCCAAGTCTTTTTTTCTTTTTTTTTCTGTTAGCCCTATTATTTATGTATGTATGACCCAGTGTTTATTACTTATCATCAATGTTACTCTTTTTTGGTGATCGACCGCGCCGCCGTCGCTTTATCTATTTATTAATTACGTGGAAAGAAGGGTTATATTAACTGATTATTTTGTTTTGATTACCTTTATGTTTATCCACTATAATATAAGGTTTAATTTAAGTTATACGAAAGGTTTCGAAATCTTTAGCAGCTTCAATAACTCCTTTTTGGTTAACAATACTTGAACCCTTAGATATAGTATCACATTTGCCTGATTTTCTCACTACATAAAATTAATTTAACAATGAAAAAGTCAATATATTAATCGTCTTCATACCGTTCCTGGTGTCAAAGTCGTTATTGACTTAGCGTCTGGTAGATTCCTTTCGTAGTTCCTTCCAAGCCTTGTCGTACGTCATAATAATCTTTTGTTTACTAATGAATGGTAGAAATTTATTCGTTAAATGAGGATATACTCCAAATACTGATAACGTTAACACTAGGCCGTCAAGTCCCACGATGTTATTCAAGCCTTTTACCGCTATTTCAAAACGTGCCTCCTAATTCGTAAACCTTTCAATCTCTAATTTCACGATGTTATACTCTATACAGAATAATAAGTATACTATTTTTACAATTACGATACTTTAATAGATATTACCAAATACTTATATACGTTAAATCCCTATTAACTTGACATTTGTTTAGAATTCTTCCGTAGTGAAATTAATACCAATGTTGTAAAAGAAAACGTTTTTTGGCTCTAGGTACGTGTTAATCCACATTATTCTTAACATTTCTAAGATATATTTTACCGACAACGACTTAGGGAATTTCGGTACTGTGAAAAAGGGTTTCTAAGTTCACAACGTGAAGAAAGAGTTTATTATTCAAATAGAACATGTTATCCAAAGTATTAAAATTAAAGTCTTTGTTATCTTTTAAAGTAATTTTTTTTGGGAGCCTAGGAGTAAGTCTGGTAATAGTAGCTCAATTTTTCAATAACTTTCAATGTAAAGTACTCTATATTTCAATATCATGCGAAGTTGAGGACTTTATATAACTTGTCGACGGCTAGGTAATTCAAAAGTTGATGTAACTAGCGTATCTCCAAATCCGTCAAGTTTATTACCGTTACTTTGAGTCTCTAAAAATAGAACGACAAATATCTCTATTTTAATGGAAAAGGAAATTTATGGCCCTACTTAACTAGTTCATTAACGTTAACTTTGATGTTAACGCCTAGGATTTTTATATTTTCCAGATCGAAGAGAAATATGACGGCAAAATTTAGCATATAAAAAGAAATATATATAACAATCATCTATATAATCATCTATTTTAATAACGATGATTTTTTACCTAATCCAAATCTTACTCTAACTTCACGGGAATTCTAATGATTAATCTCCGTAACAGTAACGTTTTCTCTTTGTAATAAGATATATTATAAATGAGCTTCAATTGAGTACCTTAATACCCTCATATCCGTAATGATTTTTCAAAACGTACTATTCGAGTAACAATTGTGATGGTTAAAAGTCTGTAAATGAGTAGTTATTTGATCTTTATAATAAAGGGATGAATTTTCGCTAGTCATACGGTATAAAAAGACGTTGTTAGATAATTTCTAGATTGTTTCAAAAGTAATATTTTTGTAATATATCATTTTCTTTAGCATATCTTCATCGATTAAAATGTCTTTATTCTCGTATTTCATGATACAATACAATTATTATTATTTTAAAAGTAATGGTGGACTAGGAATATTATATCATCTTCTATTCATGACGTTTAACAATGGAGTGACAACTTGACCAACAACTGAAATTATCTTGAATCCAATAACTTTTACCACTATTATAATCATAGTATTTACGATCAATAGGTCTAATTAAACCTTAACCACGTTACTATCGCAAATTTAACTTCTATTTTAGGTGCTTTAAATACTATTATGAGCATAGTAGCCTTCAGTACTTACGGTCGACATAGTATATAATTAGAAAGTCTTAGTAATTCTAGTCGCGAAAATTATCAACTTAGGGGTATATACCAACTAAGTTCAGCGTGCGCGTTATTATAGTCGTAATAAATGACCGCAACTGGCTAAAAAAGCCTTTACAGGTGGATTTGAGCGTTATAAGGCGTAGTGAACCTCGTTTAAGCTAATAATAGCCACTTGTACCTGTTCACAAAATGTAACTTTGTTAGAGAATACTTTCTCTATCACTTACTAATATAATATTAATTATTATTTCCTCCTTTTTTTGATATTATCGTTATATACTTCATTCTAACATAATCCGTATAATATTGAGTAAGGTAGACGTTATATTCGAAATAACTCTTTATTCCAGTATAGATTTTCTGGAAGGTACGTGACTTCATAAAAATATTAGGTAGTAGTTACTAACGCATCCCGTAAGCATTTCTGTAAATAGTAAGATAAAACCTAAAAAATGAATTTTCATATATGTACAAATGTTAAAAAACAGTATGATTATCGTATTAAACAGATTATAAATTTTCTTTTCATACTCATTAATATTATTCCAATTTTTGGCCAAATCAGTGAACAGCTTGTAATTCATATGAACCACTTTAACCGGTTTCAAAGATAAGTAACAATGTTCTTTTTTATTATATATGGCATTTCTTGCCAACTTAAGCCTTAAAACTTCGAAGTTATGGTAATAATGATAGTGAATAACTGTCTAAGCTGAAAGGTAAAGCGCTATAACAGGACCTATAGTTGTTTTATGTATGTAGGTATATCTTTACCGCAAATCTTCACTTTAATGAACTTGATAATTTTGAGGAAAGCCTTAACAGTCTTAACAATCTCTGTTAACTAATCGTTAAATGACGCCAACATCAATTTCTTCTACCGCGTTAGCAGCCGCTACATTACGCAATATTTCTCCGCCAAAAGCGTATTCCATACTACAACGGAAGTTAATTGGAGGGAGACTACCCAACAAGTCAATGGATTTTTCAATTTACTAAATAAAATATTAAATAAACTAAAAAATAAGGTTTATCCCCCTTAAACGTATTTAATAATCTTCTTTTTCCCCTTAATATCCTAAGTTGAAAGGTTTTAAGGGTATTTATATATCTGAGACAAGTCGAGGAAACTATGTAATAAGTTTGATTTCCTATTGGAAATAAAAATTTCACGGTCGCAAAATTTAATTTTAAATTTAAAATACATTGGTTTCATTATTTCATTTTTTTTTTATAATATAATCGCTTAAATACTCGCAAAAATATTAAAAATTTCCACTATCTATATTCATCATTTCAAGGTTTCAATCGAATATAAATTAGGCAACAAAATTGATTAGATGTTTTTCCGGTGAATTAGTGTTGGAATCTTCAAACTCGAGGTCTTTATTGTAATATTTGACGAAAAGGGATCCAAGTTTCTTCATAATCTTTATCTCTAGGTTTTGTAATGTTATTTCAACTTTTTAGCTAGTAAATAGACATCAATTTAGGTGGGGTAGAAACTTAGTTATTTAGGAGAAAGAACTTGGAGATTTGGATGTAAGAACTTAGCGGGTTGGGCGCGAAACCGCATTTTGTGGTTTGTTTTAACGTAAATTGACGATTTGTTGTATTTTTGCTTGAAATAGCGACGTGAAAATATTGGTTCAAGTAATTATTTAACTATTTTATGATTTAGAAGAACAAATAATTAGTGTATGAGGTAAGATTTAGAATTATAAGTTAAATGTTATTTTTTATTGAACTCGTTGTTCATTGTAAGAGTTTTTGACTAGATGATTTATAATAATAGTTGTAGCGATTTATCCGTTTGCTAACTGTAAAGATCTTGGCAATTTGGAGATCGCTTTCTTAATGATTGGATACTTTGATAATTAATGTTAACGTTTTTCAAACAGGGTTTAATAAATATTTCTTAGTGTTTTTAATGTTGATACCTTCCCCAATTTTGAATTGCTGTAGAAACCACCGTAATTTAGAGATCTTTTCTATCTACTACCGTAAAAACCACCGCAGCTTTTAAAAGCTATTTGCAAAAGATTTTTCTCTATCTTGCAAAACGATGCAAGGCATAACCTGAAAGTAGTTTCTTCTTTTACCTAGCTTATCTGTTATTAATATAATAAGTATTGATTAGTTTTGATAAGAATTTAGACGGTACAAAGTTGTCAATTCGAATGGTAATAGAATTAACAGTAGTATTGCATAATCAGGTGGTGTATGTATTATTCTAAGATTGGTAGATCTATAGCTGGTCTACATACTACTTTGTATGACTAATTACTTGACACATACCCTATACCAAATTAGGAACTTCCTGTACTTAATTTGCAGTTAATACAGTCAACTTAAAATCAGCAGAGTTTAATTAGCTGTACTGA
This sequence comes from Anisogramma anomala, assembly GCA_038502455.1. Taxonomy (NCBI): domain Eukaryota; kingdom Fungi; phylum Ascomycota; class Sordariomycetes; order Diaporthales; family Gnomoniaceae; genus Anisogramma; species Anisogramma anomala. The sequence continues at coordinate 11,545,496 of JASMMZ010000007.1, read as the reverse complement.
AATTAAATTGAATTCACTGCAGTTGAATGCTATTCCAACAAATTAGGTGCTTTTTGTTAACCATGTGAGGTACCTGGTAACTGTCAAGTAATTTCGAATAAGTTTTCGGTAAAAATCAGCGAACTTTAGAAACTTTCGTACCTTTAATACCGAGGTAAAAGCCGTTTACTTCTGGATAACGCGTAGCTTTACCGGGTCTATATGAACCCCGACCCTGGTTTTGATAATGAACTTTAAATATTTCGTTTTCAAACGTTCAATTTACATTTAAATATATTAAGTTAGAATTTCATATCGCTTGAAAAGTTTGGTATTTATTTAACATCCATTCTGTGATTGTCGAGAGCATTATTCGAAGCGATTAATACGTTATCAAGGTAAGTGGAGAAAAAAAAGTTAAGAAATGTTCGTCAAAATTCATTGATATACCGTTGGAAAGTGACTGGTACATTTGAAAGAATAAAGGAGGTAATTAGTTACTTAAAAAATCCAATTCGATTATAGAATACGGTTTTTTAATCGTCGTACTTTTTAATACGAAATTCGGTGGAAAAGTAGTAATTGAAGTACAATAGGTCAACTTTACTTACAATAGAGTTGAATATACTAACTAAAAGTTTAGTGTAATGTTTTATGGGTTTAATATAAAGTTAGGTACAGTATTTTCTCACTTTACACTAGGGAACGGGCCAAGAAATTGGCCATACGGATTAGTGTGAAGACCAGATAGTAGTCTGTCAAACCTAGAACAATATATTTACCACTTGATCACGAAATACTACTGTTACTTCAACCGATTCCAATCGATAACATTACAACATCTAAAGTCTCACCAACACTGATCAGGGCTTATTATTTTAAGCACAGATTGGCAAAATGAAATAAGAAGCTACTGTTTGGTTACGTTTTGTAAAACACTAAGGTAGAGTAACGATTTTTTCGAAAAGCCTTTAAGAACTGCGTCTGTTTTCACGACAATAAGTCGAAAAGAGTTTTAGGTTGCGTCGGTTTTAAAAGCAGTTTAAAGGTAGCGACGGTATCTTTATTCGAAAACACCAAGAAATATTCATCAGATTCTTCTTAAAGACAAACATTGAGATTAAACGCCAAAATTTTTAAAAATCGTCAAGTTGGCAAACGGCTAAGTCAACACTACTACGGGTATTACTACTATAGATACTACCACTACAAAAACAACTAAATCATACACTATTTAACTATAACAAACAACAAATAACTTTCGCCTTTACTTTCTATACAAACTTTACCCTTGATATTAAGTTTTATCTTTACATTACTTCTTTTCCTTCCAATATATTACAATCGTTAATTCAACACGTTAAAATCTCTACCTCAAACTAAAACACCAAAAATCGCCAAGTCTCGCTAAAGAAAAATCCAGTAAAGCGACTTCACGCTGAATCGCCAAGTTTTTACGCTTTTAAATCAATAGATCACTAAGTTATATATTAACTAAAATAATAAGATGACTACTTCAACCATTTTATTTAAAGCGATCACCAATAATGTGACAAAAGAAGCTATTAAAACCCTCGAGCTTATCTTTACCAAATACTTCGATGAGGAAGTATAAATAAAGGATGTTAACGATTTCTTAACTAAGAAACATCTGACTAATTACCTTAGATAATATATCCTCAACACAAATCTTGGCGAAGGCTTTGACTGCTGCACTCGCGCCTTTTAAGTTTTCTATAAGTTCTTCAACTACTATACAATTGATATATAGAAGATGATTGAATATACCCTTAAGGCTAAGTTAAAACTAGAGGTTACTTGGCGTGTGATTAACATAAAAAATTACATTAAGGCTGGAAAAAAACTTTTTTCGAAATAGTCTAAAGTAAGGATCCCCGTTAAAATCTTTTCCCTCAAAATATACGAAAAAAAAAAAACGGAAAAGGCGTTAAAGATCTTTACTAATTTCATACAAGTTTTAAAAAACCACCTCTCAATCCTCAGTTAAGTCAAACCTTTAACCTTCCAGCTGACATCAACTATTTACAAGCTAATGATAATAAACCTGTTAATTTTCTTCGTAGACTAATACCTCCACGTGATAACGTGGAATACATTTTTAACAGTGGTAGAGCACGTGAAGTAGCGGCAGCCAACGTGGAAAAAGGAATTGACTTCAGCGCCATCCACCGGTCAATTAAGCAAGATCGTCAAATCCCTTAAAACCTTCCCTACAACCAAATTCTCATTACCCCTTAGAACTACCCTTAAAATCATCAAAAAACCTAAATTTCTTAAAGCTTCCCTTAACATCGTCAAATAACTGAAGGCAAGGCTTCCTACGGTAGGTAAACCTACATGTGCAAGCTCATTACAAATCCTATCACAGTAATTTACCCCTCGGGTCAAACGACTGGAAATTACCCCCACTATCGCGACTCCGAAGCTCCAAGACGTAAGTTAACGATAGGGAACACCATTGATGATTGGTATAATTATCGTAATCTTTTACCTAAGCCTGTTAAAATGGTTCATATTAACTATAATATTTTTACGAACTTTGTAAAGATTTGTAATGATATAGAAAAATATGACGAAAATCTTGATAATATACTTCATACAAAAACAATACCTTTTTTAAATATTTGTAAATAAATAGAGGTTTCTTCCTCTGGTTTTCACTTACTATTTCCTAAAATCCTTACAAGGCACTCTAGGAATTACTATCTAACCTTTTTAACGAAAGCAAAAAACTTTCTGGAAGATTTATAATAACATGCAAAGCTACTTCAAATACGACGTCCACCTTAGGCAATTCCACATAAACTGGACTACAATAAGTTGAATGATAATAATAGTTTAAAAAAGAGGAAGAACCCCTAATAAATATCCATAACTAAAGGCTTAATAAGTTGATATTATGCCAACAAGTTATAGGGAAGACCTACGCTGGCGAAGCTATATTTAGCGAGCAGGTATAGGCAGTCGTTACGGGTATTGTCGAGTTTGAATATGCTCTAAAACGCCTAAATACCATTTGTAAAGGCTTTTTTATCCAATTACAATTGTCGCTTACGACTTTAATAGCCCACACACCAAATTCGGTCGGTATATATCCCTAAGATGATAACTTTCGCAATTAGGATGAAGAAGACTGAGTATTGTTTTATTAAATTAATTTTTAGTATGGATGACCCCAACGTTCAAATTTGGGTTTGAGGTTTTTCGATTAAGACATATAATTACATTAATGCTAGCTACATGAGCTAAATTTAAGTGAATCTATTAACCCCAAAAACTACAGTCGTAATAATGGAAAAATGTATTAGATCTATAGCAAGTACGATTGTTAGTAAACTCGACACCCTCCGACTAAATGTTATAAATAACAGGTAATATATTATACACAATACCTTTTTTTTTTGGGTAAGACTACCTTGATTACATCGTAGATTGCGAAAGTAAGAGACTGTTAACAATACCGATATACTCAAGAAATTTACATGATATAAAGATAATATTTCTGATATGGCCTAGTGACTAATCAACTATGTAGTTCTGTACCGTTTGAGTAATTAAAATCCCTACATTTTCTCTAACCAAGTACCTAACCCTTCATATACCTTTAACATTCGCTATCGTTAAATAGATCACATGTTTGAGGGTAAAATACAAAACATAAGTGCAGAAAGATACTAAACAGAAAGTTATTCGTAATACCTGACATAACTAATGAAAAATATTATTACCACAGAGATTCATCGACAAAATGCTAACAATTCCAAAGTTAGCTTTAGCCCTAGCGAACAATTATCGTTACTAACAACGAATATTTTTCTAACTATTATTAGGTTAATCACATTTTACATATTAAAGTTTCCTACACAATTCCTTCTTTATTTAAAAAACATAGAAATTCTTGGCGTTAAAGTTAATTTTAACGCTAATAAACTGGTGAAAAACGGCCAAAGATTACATTTCGCCTTTAAAAGCATTTTTTATTTTACCTTTAAAGCCTAAAAAAAACGGTATGAAACCTGACAAAGTCAAAGATACATTAATTACACCGACGTTTCAATTACCAAACCGTCGATAAGCTATACAAAGTACTTCAGTCTACGAAGTATAAAGATTATGGAATATTTTACTTTAAATAATATTAAAAAGATATATTAGCATTATTAAACACATACTCAACCATCCAGAACATTCAAATTTACATTGAAAGCTGATAAGGATTTTAAATACAAAATTTAAGTTAATATATTATACTTAGATAATAAGTCTGTTTTTTACGTTAGAAACTCCCCAACTTCTTTTTACAAAGTCAAATTCCTTGAGACCCTAACAGCAAAAGATATGTGGAAAACTTTAAGGATGTTGTAAATTGATACGTACTCGAGCCCACCAAACGTCGTTGTCTACAATACCGATAGTAAATTTACGGCGGCGGAGTTTTAAGCGGATACAAAGATTATGTGGATGTAGTGTAAACAGTTATTTGTCAAAGCCTACTGTAATATTGGAAATTTCGAAATGTCACATGCAATAGTTCGCAAAGCTTATAATATCTTTACGTTAAATACTAAAATCTTTATGAATCAGAGAAAACGTTTTTTAATAGCGTAAAATAGCCTGAATAATACTATAAACTCAAACGGCATAATATTAATGATACTGGCTTTTAAAATATATCCTTGTATAACGAGTAAATTTACGCTATCAGCAAATACCCAAAAGAGGTTTATAATTTATGATAAGACCTTGAAGGAACTTTGAAGTAAATCGATTCGTCGTCAGGTTAATAATACCATTAATACCAAAAACGGTCTTACGATAATCGACGTAATTTTTTTTCCATTGTAAAACGAAATCCCTGTATAACGAAAAAAAGGTGAATAGCACAGCCTATTTAATATTTTAAGTATATCCAACCCTAAATTAATTATTGAAAGTAATAATGGTTCTATATCATTTGATATAACTTAGGTTAAACCCTATATTAAAGCAACTAACGATAACGATAGCAATAAAGACCCTTAATCTAAACGAGTTAAGCAATATAACCCTTCTTCCCACATAATCGACAAGCTAATAAAACATTGACGACGTGGCCGACCAGAAAAGATGATAAATGTGAAGGATGAGAAATATAAATCGGACCGGATTTACAATACTATTTAGGTTGGTAAGAAATAAAAATATAATTAAAACTTAACTTTGAAGCTTCGAGTAAAAGGAATTACCAAAACCATTGAAAGGTCTTTTAAAAAGAGCTATAAGGTTAAGATTAATGTGCTTTTTATTCAAGAAGTTGTACAATTTATGCTCAAACGTGATTTCAACCACCAAAACCCAAATATCACGATTTTCAAGTCGAGGATTATATATGAGGTCAAGGGTAAGGCCACGGGGCGGCCATACAAAAAGCTACATTTAATCGTTAAAAGATAGGGAAATATAAACAAAGACTGAATCCTTACATAATCTCTAACCATTTCGAGAATTAATCAACGTTTAGTGGTTATTTTGACAATAATTTCGCTAGTTAATATTAGTAAGAAGTTCATTTGTAAGTTCCATAATATTACACAAACGAAAACGTAATGAATAACGAATATTTATAGGATCATTGTATAAAAATTACCGCGAAAACTCCGTAACAAATATCCTGCCGGGATAATTATATAATGTATCAAGCCACTATGCGGATTGGCTAAAGCAAACGTTTATTGATTCCTAATTAACTAATCGCACTTCAACTCAAAGCTGAGTATGAAATATTCAACATATAACTCGTATTTTCTTATTATCCAAGATGGAAATTTCGACATAATAGGTATTCAAATTAATAATACCTTTTTAGTCGTAGTTATTGGCTTTATGAAATCTAAATAACAAGTCATTCAAAACGAAAAGTTCTGGAATTACAAACCGATTACAACTTTGACGAAAAGCAAGCTTGTTAACTTTAACAAATCGTCAATTTGCAAACTTAATATGAACAATACTTACATTAATTCATTTTCAAAGGGTTAAGTCGTTAACTTGGCTATAATTAGCAAGACTAATATAGCATATGCTTAAAGGTATCCAGAACAAGACGCCCGTAATAATTACATCGCTATCTTATGCCAACTGAAGGCCTCCTACAATGAATTAATTACGACATATACGCAAAACCTAACGGATGAAGACTTTAATCGACTAAACAAAAGGTCTAAGTAACAAATGAGTATTTTATACCGGGGAATTAATATGGTTTTGATTAACTCATCGACAGCCAAATGAATGATTTTTATGAACAGCTCATTTACAAACAATACACATTTATTATTATAAATCGAATTCTTTATAACGATTATTCATAAAGACGGGTTACAAAAAGCCTAATTCAATATTATTAGAAACTTGATTTATTCAATTCTCGTTAAATACAAAAGGATTACTCGAAACGTATTAGCTTCAAAGGTCTACAACATAATGACATGCTTTGATATGGGTATAAGTATATGGAAAACCCTGAATATCGTTATCAACCAAATTAAGGATTTACCTATCCCAGTGGTGATTTGTATCGATTTGAGGAGTTTATTCGAGTAATTTACGAAATTCGGAATTACCAGCGAAAAAGGTCTGATAATAGATGTAATAGCGCTTTATGAAACTTATAAATACGGGGAAATTGAGGAATTCTGGTGGATTAACGGCAAATTTAATCCTATTAATATCATGAAGAAATTAATGCCAAATGAAGCCCTAAAAATTTGTGGTTGGTAATAAACTTACCCTACAGATCGAACGCTATGTTAAAAAACCACTTGTTAAAATCAATTCACATGCCGGCGAACAAGGGGACCCTTGCAAACTGGAAGACTATTAGGTAATTAGGGTTAACAACTTAAACTTAATTGATTAAGACAGTAAAGTTGGAGATTTTCGTTAGTTTATGGAGGAAGACTTGTTCGTGGGGATTGATAAAGTCGAAACTTAGAACTATAAGATAACTGGTATTAATTTGGTTGTGCAATTATCAGGGGTCTGTCTAGTTAACTAGGAGGCAATTCAGTTATAACCGAAAATGATTGGTCGACCATACTGGCGTACGCACACCAAATAAAAAGCTGTCAGTGTTGGAACAATAGTAATTGCAATGAAATAGATCAACTTTACTTATAGTAAAGTTGACTATACTAACTGAAAATTAAGTATATTATTTTGTGGCTGTACTGTAAAGTCAATTATAATATGCGCCCACTTCTCATAATGGTATGGGTCAAACAATTTGCTATACAAACTAGTGTGTAAACCGGTTAGCGGTCTGTCAAACCTAGAATAATACATCCACAACTTGATTATGCAATACTACTATTACTTCAACCGATTCGTATCGACAACTTTACAACGTCTAAAGTCCTACCAACAAATTTTATAAAAAAAGGTTTTAATATCAAGTTTGATAAATTACTTAAACCGTAAAATATTAGCAAGCGTTTCATCAATAAAATGGAAATAGTACCGATTAATCTTTGTACTAACGTTAGACCGTTAATAATTGACTTTAGGATGTAAACCTTTTTTTTTTCCACAAAAAGTATAAGGATATCGGCTAAGGAGTAATATATGCGAATTTATCCTTAATTTCATAACTTTTTTTGTAATTCTAGTAAATCAGAACCCTTTTTTCGTAATATATCGTATCAAAAACTTCAAAGGAATTTTCTACGTTAGTTTCAATTATCGATTTTAAAATGATTTTCGTAATCAATTTTTAAACAGTATAGAGATGATTTATATTTTCGGTTTTCGTAATATAATCGTATGAATTTCTTGAAAATATTTTGTAATCTTCCGTTCACGGTAATAATTTGTTGAGACGTTTATATTTTATTGATATTTTCGAAGACGAAATATTTTGATTGCTTAGGTTTTATGAGTTTATTGGAATGGTATGGAAAACAATAAAATTCATACCTTGAGATAACTTTTTCAAAACGCGAACCTTTTTTTGCATATATAGTGGTTACCTGTTAGTTCTAAAAGCTATCTTTATTTTAACATGATATAAGTTACTTATTTTTTCTTTATTCGTACTCGTCTCAAAATAATGTTGTATTATAAATACAGAATGATATAAACTTCAATACGATATTTACACCGTTTGTGTTGGACCTAGGAAAGGTCCCATACTCCACCTACCTTTTTTGTTATTGTACATACATACCTTACTGCAAACTCTGGAGTCCATCAGTCTAGAATTAGCTTTTTCGTCTTTTAATACACTGCAAATAATACTACCACCAACTAGTTTCAACAAATGGTAGCTGCAACCAACTGATTAATTTGACACTAGTTTTGATTGCCAACAGGCTTTTAATTACCACTAGGCTTTTATTGCCACCAGGCTCTGTTTCCGTCAGAGTCTGTAATATGCAAGATCTATAAGCTTACAATAGTACGCACCACCAAAAATATTACTAATCCCTTGAGCCATTTGATAGACTTTATTCCTTCTTTTCATTAGTTTGCCTTTTACTTCAATTGGTCTGATCTTCCTTTTATCGGTATATCCTTTCTTTTATTGGTTTCTATAACGAGTAGACATCTACAAATGTGTTTAATCGATTAGTGATAACTTCCTCTTATACCGTTGAGATAAACTCTGGATTAATAGTCGGAAATATTAATTTACAGTTAGTAACTATTTTGTATTCCTTTTTGTTTCTTATAACAAACCTTAAATCGCTTTGACACGCCAATATATATATTTCTGAAAGCTTTATGCCTAGTTTTGCTGAAAACTTCGTTTTTTTACGAAACGGTAGCATCGGCAACAATGAAACTCTTATGACTTTTATCCGCAACAGTATTAATCGAAAAATTAACTAGAGTTTTACGGATATAAATAAACACTTAAATGGCTTGGATGATAATATACGTAAGGTAAGGAATTAGGTATAGAATTACGTTGAGATAGAAGTTAACAAGAGAGTTATTACTACCTTAGCTATTATACGACGAAATTATTTTTATAATTAACTTCTATCTGCCCGTTCATCGCCTCAATCTCTCTGTTTATTCTTCTATATTAGTGAAGAGGACCATCGTCCTCGCGAGGACGATTATCGATTTTGCTAAAATAACCATTAAGCTTGCGAATAAGTTGTCGAAGGTTGCGAGCCCGAACGTCGAGAATTCGACCGCTTCTAATAATACAAGCACCAATTAAGAAAACGAGAAAAAGCAAACAAACGCGAGGCTTCACACCCTTTCTAATAATATTTTGCGGGAGAAAGACGCCTAAAGAGAAATGAAGTTGGGATTTTCAACCCAGAATACCCCGATCTTTTGGATATGGTCATTATCACTGTATATAATAACGTTATATTTAAAAATATCCGGTTTTTTTGGTATCGGTTGGATTTATGTACCAATATTAACCTCAGAGCCGAAAGTTCATTAATTTTTTTTTTACTTCATTATAGGAATTGGAAGCTTATGGGAAAAATCTAAAATAGATTTTATTTAACTATTGTGAACTATGTTTTTCAAGTCTTGTTAAAATTATAGATGTTTTCATAGCCAGATTATTAATAGATATCAACCATGTTACCACTAACTATTAGAAATAAACCTTTTGTGTTTATAACCTATTAAATCAAGAATACAGGTTAAAATGTATTGAGACGAAAATACGATACGTTAAAGCTATTGAATCTTTAAATAGATATGCCGAGAATTAGTGGGGAGTTATGGTTAATATTTGGTTTTCATTGTATATGGATATTTAAAAATACTTACCTCTTCTTCATTGAGGATAGTAAATACGCGAATACATAGCTAATACTAAGGAGAATAGGATTAAGTTACCTATAGCAGCGAAATGTAAGTCTCCCTATTATCTCTCTATTTTAAAAGGTGATATTGGAAAACTTTACGACTTTTGCAGTAATAGAAAAATACTCGTAAAAGGTATAAAGATACTCGTTATTCTAATAATCGTTACAAATTTCAAGGTTGAAGATACAGTCGTTTATATAACTGTTACCAAGACTGCAAGTAAGATTATTAACGTCATAGGGATCGCCTATATTATAATAATCGTTTGCGTTAGCAAGAATAAAACGAACGGCAGTAAGAACTAGATTGCGGAAAACTAGAAGATTATAAACATTATGGCAGCTGTGAACGCCGCCGTAACAGCCATGATTGCTGCTGAAGTATTCGTAATCGCTTTCGTAACCGCGACCGTCGTATTTACAATGGTCATTCAAACATTAACGATAACCAAACCTTGTAATTATTAGAAACCTTCTTATGCTCTTCCTTCACTTACTCAGAAAAAGGTTTCATAGGTAATGTAATCGAGACATTCAAACCTAGTAAAAAACTTGGAGTTATTATCATATGTCTTTTAACTCGCGTAATCAATGATTCATTCATTTAAAAAGCTTTCTAACTAGCGGCACTATCGGCATACGTACTATAGATTGATATTTACTCCACTTGAACGAACCTATAATAAATGAAGTTATTTAAAATTTTGAAAAGTTCAAAATTATTATAATTTAGGTCTTCTATTACAAGACGATTTGAATAATAAGTGGTTATAAATCTTTGTAGATTTCTATATGCGGCTGTAAACATATTGTAAATAAAAACGAAAACGTTGTCTTATATTTCGATATTAACATAAGAAAAGATTTTGTAAGATTACGATTCATCGAAAATCACTTATTCGATTTTTTGGAATTTTAGGTACCCGTATAAAAACTCGACATAGTGGCAAAATTTATAGGATCTCCATTTTATTGGAAAAGAAAAGCTTAATAAACCTTTTCAACCCCCGGTAATAAAGTTAATGGCTTACCCGAACTATTACAGATAACTGAAGAAACTTGAGTCGTAAACAAACTCGATATTGGTGTTTTTTTTACTAATAGTTAGCTGAAATCACATAAAGCTAATATTTTTATATCGCGAAATGTTATTTCATTTTACGATGATAAATTTGACATTAAATTCACTATATAGAAAACAACCTTTAAATTCATTATTCGTAAAGTGAAAAATAGTTTTTCTGTGAAAGTTCAACCTAGATAGACTATTCGGGTGGCAGTGAATTATGTCAACTTACTTAAGAGTCGTTTATCTATATTTACTTCTTAGTATCCAGTCACTTAAAACGTAATTATTAACGTTAAAACGCTTTACTTTATATAATTATATAATATGAACGAAATGGTAATAAGATTTTTAAGAAAGCTAAATTGAAAACTGTTGGAATAATATTATATGCAGTGTAGTAGGTCAACTTTACTGTAAGTAAAGTTGATCGTACTGCAAGTGTATTTCTTTGTGCGGACTTACCGCATTGGGTGTAAGTCGAGTGCAGTACGCTGCACTTCACTCTAGTGCACGGGCCAAGCAGTTGACCATACAAATTACTGTGCAGACCGACTAGCGGTTTGCCAAACCCAAAAGAATACATCTACCACTTGACCAATGCAATACTACTATTGCTTCGATCAATCGAATTGACAACGTTGCAACGATCTAAAGACCTGTTAATACTAATCAGTGCTTATTAGGTTAAGCACAAATTAGCTAAGTAAAAAAAGAAGCCATTTTACGGTGACGCTATACGTTAACAATAGCAGCTAGGGTAAAGGATTTTTTTTTTTCAAAAAGCCTCTATTAGTACTACGCCAATCTACAACGACAGAAAAACATAAAAGACTTTGAGGTTGCGCCAGTCCACAACGGCAATCTAAAAGTAAACAACGGTATCGCTACTGAAAAAAACTAAGGAATCTTCATTAATCCTTCTTAAAAACGTTGAGATTAACTATCAAAAGTCTTAAAGTTCGGTAAGTTGTCAAACGGCTAGATCAATAATACTACGAGTGCTATTACTATAAGAAAAACGACGAAGTCACTACGCCAAATAACTTCTACCAACAACAAACAACCTTCGATCTTACTCTCTACACCAAAAATTTACCCCTACTTTGCTCTTTTCACTTTCCTCACGCCAATTTAATCATAAAATTTGCTAATTTAAGCGAAAACACCAAAAATCGCCAAGTAACGCCAAGAAAACCACGTCGCGCGATCCAACGCCAAGTTGACAAGTTTCTATGCAACTTTACGCCAAAATACTAAGTTCTTACACCCAAGATCACCAAGTCTTTACGCCCAAAATCACCAAGTCCCTCGCTCTACACGTCCATCAAGCCTTACACAGGCCAAAACGTCAAGATATTTACTTCCAACGCTTATTTTAAAGCCATTACCGACCTTATTAGAAAAAAAGAAATTGGGGCGCTGGGACCTATCTTTACCAAATACTATAATAGTAACCTTTGGGGGAAAAAGTTAATGAAAACTCAACCGAAAGGTACCTAACCAACTTCGTCGGCTACTATATCGTTGAATAAAATTGCGGCGAAAATTTCGACCGCGGCGCCCGCGTTTTTCGAAATTTATGCTACATTTTTGACAACTAGACTATTAATATGTGGAAAAGAATTTGAAAAGGGATTAAATTGATGTTAAAAGCTAAATTTAAACTCCGAGAGATTTATGTTCCAGAATAGGGTTGTATTAAGTTGGTGTAAACCCTTTTTAAATTAATCTAACTTAAAGAATGCCCTTAGGACTTACAGCCTAATGGGAAAGATGTTAAGAAACTTTAACGTCTTTATACGCAATTAAGGTGACTTTTCCCTTATCCTTAGTTAAATTAAGCCTTTTTATATGCTGGCTATAAGGAACTTATTAACCTTCTTGGTAATATAGTACCTTTACATGACAGCGCAGAGTATGATTTTAGCGAAGGTAAAACGCGTAAATTAAAAGTCTTTAACGCAGATAAAGGTATTAACGTTGGTATTTTACACCAATTAATTAAGAAAAATAGTTAAGCTTTTTAAAATCGTTAGTTACCATCTCCCCCTTAACATTTTACTTAAAACCGTTAAATCCCTTGAAAACCTTCCCCTTTTAGGTTTTCCTACACGCAAAAGCCTATTATAGGTCTTATAATAAGACTTTACCCCTTAGGTTAGGCGACTGTCTATTACCCTTAACACTGCGTTTTGGAGACTTTAATTTTTAAATTACCGGAAAACACTATTGAAGGCTAAGATAACTATTGTAACCTTTTCCCAAAACTTGTTAAGATAGTTAACATAAATTACAAGCCGCTTACAGACTTCGCTAAAATTTAAAACGATGTAAAAAGGTATGACAGGAAGCCTTAAAACCTCTTTAACACTAAGATAATACCCTTTTTAAATATTTGCAAATAAATAGAAGTCTCCCCTTTAGGTTTTTACTTATTATTCTCCAGAATTTTTATAGGGTACACCAGAGACTATTACTTAACATTTCTTACTAAGCCACCACATTTCGCGAGATCTACGATGAAATAAACAGCCACTTTGAATACAAAGTTAATTTTGCGCAATATTATACAAATTGGGCCACCACGCGGTAGACTATAATAATAGCGAAGAGAAAAGAGGAGGAAATGCTAATTGATATCCTTAATTAAATGCTTAATAGGTTTATATTATTCCAGGAAGTAATAAGGAAGGCTCACACTGACGAATCTATACTTCGATAACAGGTATAGGTAGCGGTTACGGGCGTTAAAGAGTTCGAATACGCTTTATAACGCCCAGATGCCATTTGCGAAGGCTTTTTTAGTCAGTTCCGTTTTTCGTTTGCTACCGTAATAACACGTATAACAAACTCGTTTGATATATACTCCCAAGCCAGTAACTTCTTTAACGTGGATAAGAAAGATCTTGCGGTAGTTAATTACATCTAATGTAAGTACGGGCGCCTACAACGCCTAAATTCTGGTCTACCAGCCTCAGACTGGAGGCAGCAATTACGTTGGCGCCAATAAAGCTAAAACTTAAACGGACTTATTAATCGTAAGCATTATCGTCGTAATAGTGGTAAAAGATGTTGGGTTTGTGGTAAGTTTGGCTGTTAGTTAACTCGGTACCCCCCCACCGAGCGAAATAACAAAAAGGTAATATATTATATCTAGTACCCTACCACTTTTCAACAGGATTACTTGGGTTAAATCGAAAACTTCGAAAGCGACAAGTTAATTAAAGGCGCTAATACCCCTAGTTAAATTAAGTGATATGAAAATATTGCTTCTAACGCGGCCTATTGACTAGCCGACCACGACTTTTTGTACTGTTTAGGTAATAAAGACCCTTATCTTTATCTTAACCAAGCCCTTAACCCCACGTATTCCTTTAATTTTCGTAATCGTTACGCGGACTACACGTTTTAAGGTATCATATTAGACGTAAGAGAAATAAGGTACTTAATAAAAGACTATTCATAATATATAATATTGTGAAGGGAAAATACTATAACTAATAAGATTAACCGTCACGATATTGGTAAGATTGAAGTTGGCTTTATACTAGGCGAATAACTATTGTTATTTGAGATAACGATAATTTAAACTGTTATAAAAGTAATTAAGTTTTACATTTTTAAGTCCCCTACTCCTTTTCTTTTTTGTTTAAAGAATATAAAGACTTTCGGCGTTAACGTTGACGTTAACGTAGACGAGTTAGTTAAGACCGGTGAAAGGTTTTCATTCGCCTTTAAATAGTGGTATTTATAGTTTTATATTTAAGGCCCAGAAGTAGTGATATTAAACCTAACTAAATAGGAGATACGTTAATTATACCGGCGTTTAAATTATTTAGCCGTTAATAGGTTATATAAAGTCTTAAAGCTCGTAAAGTATAATGATATGAAATATTTTGCCTTAAAAGCTATTTAAAACTTTATTACTATTATGAAACGTATATATAAGCCCCCCGGAAATTTAAGTTTACATTAAAAGACGATAAGGATTTTAATCACTAAATTTTCGTTGATGTATTTTACTTGGATAATAAACCTGTTTTCTACGTTATTGATTTCATAACCTTTTTTTACGGAGCTTAGTTTCTGAAGCTCTTTTTGATAAAAAATACGTTGAAAACGGTAAAGATGTTATGGATTAATGCGTACTTGGGCCTATCTAATATAGTCGTTTACGATACCAGCATTTACTTTATGGTGGTGAAGTTTTAAGAAGATGTCAAAATAATGGGTATATAGTGTAAATAAATACATGTAAAAGCCTATTGGAGTATTGGAAAGGTTAAAAGAGTATATATACCACTTTGCCGAACGTATAATATCCTTACATTGGAAATTAGAAGTTTTACAGATCTGTAGGCACGCCTATAAATGGCAGTTAAAGGCCTTAATGATATGATGGACTCTAACGGCTTAGTGTCAAAGTTACTGGTCTTTTAAGCGTACTTACGCTTAACGAGTGAATCTCCACCCTCAGCAAGTACTTAAAAACGTGTTGCGGCCTATAATAAAGCTTTAAGGGAGCTGCAAAAAGAATCGGCACATCGTTAAATTAATAAGGCCTTTAATATTAGAAACGTCTTTAAAATAATCGACGTACTTACTTTGTCATTATAAAGTAAAGTCTTCGTATAACGGGAGCCGGGAAAATGGAGGGGCCTGTATAAGATATTAAATATCGCGAACTCCAAAATAGTTATTAAAACTGTTAACGGTTTCATATCTTTTCGAATGACGTAAGTTAAACCTTACGTTAAAACTACTAACGATAAAGATCTTTATGCCAAATAACCGAACTAATATGAACCTTTTTTACCTGTTATCGATAAGTCGATAAAACGCCACCGGTGCGAACAACCCCCGAAAAAAAGGAACGTTAAAGAGGAGGAATATAGACCGGATCATATTGACAATACTACTTAGATAAAGAGGAAAAAGAAGGATAACCAAAATTCAATATTAAAGTTTCGAGTATAAGGGATTATTAAGATTTTCAGCAAACCTTTTAAGGAAAGCAATAAAGTCTAGATTAACAGCTTATTAACTCGAGGGATTATATAATTCGTATCGAAGACCGATTTCAACCTTTAAACCCTAAACTTTACGATTTTTAAGTTGAGGATTCTCTACGGGGTTAAAGGCAAGATTACGGGGCAGCCGTACGAAAAATAACGTTTAATTACTTAAGAATATAGTAACAAAGGTAAAAATTAGACGTTTATACAATCGTTAACGATTTAAAAGATTAACTAACGTTTGGTAATCTCTTTAGTAGTAAGTTTGTTAGTTAAAACTAAAGGCAAGTTTACGCTGAATAACTATAATATGACGTAAGTTTACATGTGATTAGCAACGGATTTATAACGGATTATATTATTAAAACTACTATAAAAACTACGTGTCATCTACCCTTCAGGCACGGTAATACTATATATTAAGCCATTATACGGATTATTTAGAATGTTAGTGGACTAGTATTTAACATATTAATCGTAATTTAAATAAAAGCTAGCGATAAACTCTTTAATATACGACCTGTACTTACTAGTAACGTATAAGGAAGACTTCGGTATAATAGGTATGTAAACTGATGATACCTTTTTCTTCGAAACGATTAGCTTTATACTACTAAAATAATGAGCGATTAAAGAAATTAAGTTTTGAAATTAAAAGTTGGTAACAACGTTAACAAAGGGTACTTATTTTAAATTTAATAAATATTTAATACATATGATTAGTATTAATACTGGCTTCAGCTTTCGCTAAATAGGCTAGGGCGTTATTTTGGCTATAATTCACAAAACTAATGTAACTAGGGTTTAACGGTATTTGAAATAGCGTGTTCGAAGTAGTTATTTTATTACTTTATATTAGCCAGAAGCCTTTTACGACCTATTTATCACGGCGTAAATATATGAGCTCACAAATAAGGACTTTAACCGGTTAAATAAAAGGATCTAGTGATAAATGCGAAACCTGTACCGCGAAATTAATATGGTTTTAATCGACCTTTCGAAGGCCAAATTGATAATCTTTGCGGATGGGTCCTTTGTAAACAACACCAACATATCCTTATAGATCAACTTCTTGATAACCCTCGTTAATAAAAACAAACTGAAAAACCTGTTTAGTATTATCTGTATTTTAATCCATTAGACTTTAGTCAAGTGTAAAAGGATTATACGAAGCGTGTTGGTTTCGGAGGTTTATGGCATGATGGAGGGTTTTAACATAGGCATAGTATTGTAGAAAACCTTTAACATTATCACCAGGAAATTGAAGATTTTTCTTATCCCGGTGGTAATTTTTACCGCCTTGAAAAGCCTTTTTAAATGCCTTTTAAAGCTCGGAATCGCTAGTAAAAACCACTTGATAATCAATGTAATGTCACTTCATAAAGCCTATGAAGGGAAAAAGATTATAAAGTTTCGATAAATCAATATCAAAAACAATCCCATAAATACTATAACGAAGTTAACGCTAGAGTAAGCTTTGGAAAGGTTTGTGGATAATAATAGACTGACTATACGTATTGAAGACTACGTTAATAGGCCGTCCGGAAAGCCTAAATCATGTGATAGCGGATAGGAATGTGTTGGCAAACTGGAAGACTGCCAGGTGATTAATGATAGTGATCTGTTTAAGTAGCACGGTTAAAGTGAAGGCCTGTAAAGGTTTGTGTTGGAAGAACTTCTTGTAGGAGTTAATAAACTCGGATCTCGGAGCGACGGAGTAATTGAGATTAAATGTGGTAAATTTGTATGTAATTGGATACAATTTAGTATGGAAGTCAACTAGAATTGATAGGGGTTTGACTAGCTAATAAAGAGGTAATTTAGTAGTAACCGGAAAAGATTGGTTAGTTATGCTGACGTATGCATACAAACTAAAAAGCTGCTAGTATTAGAATAGTATTACATGAAATGTAGTAGGTCAACTTTACTGTAAATAAAGTTGACCGTATTGCAAGTGTATTGCTTTGTGCGAACTTACCGCATTAGGTATAAGTCGAGTGCAGGACGTTGCACTTTACTTTGGTGCATGGGCCAAGTAGTTGGCCATATAAATTACTGTGAAAACCGGCTAGCGGTCTGCCAAACCTAGAACAATACATTTACCACTTGACCAATGCAATACTACTATTAATTCGAACAATCGAATCGACAACGTTGCAACGATCTAAAGACCTGCGAACAGAAACCATAATTAAATACGAAGATTTAGCTTATTTTCAAGCCAATTATAATAAAGAATTATAAGCTTTAACTCAAGGTAATGGTGCTATGATAATATTTTCACTAGTAGCATAACCTATTAAGTCAGCTTTAAAAGGCTATTATATAAATATAACGTTATCTGGAATACTAAACAACAACTCGCCTATACTCGTTATAGGGGTCTAATTTGATCTGAACCTTTTCGCGGTTCAAATGGAAAAAGTTCTACTTGATCTTACAAAATTATGTCAAATACCTATTAACCAGAATAAAATCACGCCGTTAGTAGACGTCGTAGTTTCTGTAATTGCGAAGTCTTTTTATGAATATTTAGTGACTATTCAGTTTAAACTTGAGGTAGAAAACGAATTACTAAAATTTATGTCTAACATACTCGATATTAAAACTCCAAATCATGTGCTAATGATTTAGATGGCACGAAGAGCCCATGTTAATGCATTTGACAAAATATAAATATTGAAATTTTAAAAATATGCGAGTGATATCCTTATATATGTGACAATATTGATTTAATAAATGTTTTCAAGCAATGGATAATAAAGATATTATTGGTTAAGGGTTAGTAATATAAGAAACTCAATTATTATCTTTATTCTATTCATGAATGATATAAATAATTTGTCGACTAAATATTTAAAAATCTTTATAACTAGAATTGCATGAAATACCAGGATTAAATCTCACCATTTACCTTACCTCTCTTTATGGTTTGGCGAACAATATATAACGTTCAAAAAGAAAGCTTTGTGGTTGGTTTTAGTCTTTTTAATAAATTGAGTATTTCAGATATTTACATTTTACTATTATATAGTTATATTTTTAAGTTGTTACATAGAAATCATTTGATTACAATAATGTGTAATATTCATTTCTTTTTTAACTATTTATTTATCCTCAAACTAAAAATCGATTTATAGTAGTAAGCCACCTTAAATTCAAACGTTTTCAAGGTATTACTATAAGATTTCGAGAATGACCATCTTATACTTAGAAATATATAAATGATACGCTCAAATAATTTCAACATTTTTGTAAAATCTTTATGAATAATATTATTATTTTCTTGGATACGTTCGAAAATCACCTAAATCATTTGAAACAAATAATTGGTTCATTTTTGAGAGAAAAATAATCATTTTCTCTAAAACAAAATTTGCTTCCAATTTAATTTTTTACTTGGATTTTACGTTAACGTCTTCAGTCTTTTAATAACTAAGAAACATATATAAGGTTTTCGTAAATTTTTGTTCTCCAAAACCTTTAAGAGTTTAAAAACAAATTTGGTTACGGTAGGCTTCCCAAGACAAATGATTCCATATTTTAATTAACTGTAGAACGCATTGAAGTAACTCAAGGTTGACCTACTTTCGTAAGGTCGAAAAAAGAGAAAATTAAACATCAAAAACAAAGGAAAACCGCTAACATGACACCAAATTCACGAAAATAGTATTTACAAATAAACAGTAACATTTATTTAACAAACTTTAGATATACTTGTAGGGAAATTTACGCTTATATCATCATAATTTAACAAAACTTCTTTTGTAAATCGATAGTAATTTGAAACATGAATTTGACTTAAATCGTTTCTAAATAAAAAACAACTATTTATGAAATTTTAGTTGTATATTCTAATTACAACAGTTCAACTAATTATATTTCCCAGTTGATGTCTTTTTCAAGCAAATATACATTACAAACCTTTTGAATACGAAGATATTTGCCTTATTTATGCTTGAAAAAGCTTACACATTATATCTATTAGAAATATTCACCTAGTTATTATTTTTTAAAACTATGAATTTACCAAGAATATAGTAAATTAAACTCTATTAAACATCATATTTTACTAATTCTCCAATAAAAGTTTGATTAACGCTTCCATTTACCTAAATATATACAACTTAGATATTGTTTTTTTTTCAGGCTGCTTGAACGTTATTTCAAATGATTTATCAAGACTTACAACGCTAAATGATCAAGTTATGCGAGAAAAAGATAAACGTCCCCTTTTAGATCAAATTTTCGATAATTATTCAACTCTTATGGATAATCCGAAAATTATAATACACATGGCAAAAGCTCAAATATCGGATGAATTAAAACTACGTCTCTAAGTCAGCTACAAGGCAGATATAATATAGAAACAAATATTACACGAATTGAGAAGAGATAATGGTGATAGAGAGGACACCGTCTTTTATACAACTGAGACGCAACCAGCTGTAAACGTTTGGTATTATAAAATGATATAATACAGGAATTCCTTGCTAAAGTTTACGATAAACGCTATTATCTTGGTTTTAAACGTATACTAGTTGCTTTAGGCGAATTTTACTTTATATTTAAGCATAAATTGGTTAATATCTATTATAAGGATCCCCTGCGACATAGTAAAATTTGAAAATATCAATAAAAACCTATAGGAAAATTTTAATCAATACAAACGTTTAAAAACTCAATATATACCATCCGTATGGATTTTATCATCACTTTACCACCGGGTTTTTTTTAGGTAAACCGTGGTATTTATGAGTAAAAGATGAATTTAACGTTATTATATCAGTTATATATAAAATATTACAATCGATGACTTTCTCCCAGAGCATTTAATTTATATTACTGGTAAATAGGTTTTTATTTTGTCAAGGTATTCATTGTTATTCAATTTCCTTGTATCAAAGAGATATTCTCGTATTGAAATCCTAAGATTCTATTAGTATTTTGGTCAATACTATAAAAAGGTTATAAGATGAAACTAATAATCATAATAGTCTATTATCCTTAAACCGACAATCAATTTAAGAGGAAAAATCAGTTTTTTAAATTGTTATTGCATTACTATATGACTGAATACCCTGAATAACTTTAGATTAAGTGTATTCCATTACTATATTAAAGTTTTCATAACAGCCATTTTCGAATTATCGATGCTAATCCTTACGAATTTCTTTTTAGCTTCAAGTTCCTATTACTATTACATCATCTTATTTTATTGATACCTTGTTGATAAGTGAATATACGTTCGATACGGAAAAACTTGGAAAGAAATACGTAATGAACAATAGATATTATAGCTTTAAAAGCCAAAAACCAATATGATAAAAATTATAGATGGCATGATTTTGAGGTTAGTAATCGAATTTAATTCCAAATTAACAGAGTATATAAGTTTTCTTATAGCTAAAGAAAACTAGCTCCTTCTTACCTAGAACTTAATACTGTGAAAAATAAGATTAAAAATTCGCTTTAACTTGAATCCCCCTCCCTCCTAATTTGAAAATATATTCTATTATAAGTATTTTATATCTAATACCCTCTTAAGATAATGAAATCTTTAAATAGGGTGCTCCATCTTTAACGTCCATAAAATACGGGGGCGATGAAAAAAAAAAAGTTAAGAAAATATGAAATAAAAAGTTTGACCATCGCTACCGAATAGGTCAACAAGTTTAGTACCTCGTGCAATGAAAGAGATACAAAGAAAAAGACAACAAATAGGTAAATCTTGAAGACTTAGAACATTATAGAAAATTAATTAAGGAATTTGAAAAGACTTTGAGATTATTTTTATAAATTTTTATGGCTTATAGTTTTCGCGCGAATATTAATGGTTTTCTTACAAGTGTTGCTTCTCATGAGTATCCTTTCTCGTAAAAAGCTGGTCTCGCGACAAAAAAATAGAATTTTTGCACTTGCTCATGATATGGACATCATGATTTCTTTGTCCTCCGGCATTTATTGGACTTAAGTGGGGTAGTATACCCCACCTTCTTTCTTTGTTATTATACATAAATACCTTAATATAAACTATACAGTCAGTAAGTCTAGACTTAGTTTCTTTATCTTTCAATGCACTGCAAATCACACTAATACAGACTAGTTACACTACTTTGAAGTTAATATTCAGATAAATTATAAAGTAAATGAGTTCTAATTTCACAATCGTGTCATATTGATTAGTTTTTTAAGTTTTTGGAAAAATATAAAATACGCGGTCATTGTAATCGTTAGATAAATTATTCATTCAAAACTCTACAACAATTTTATTAATATTTCGGAAAATATTAGTAATTAAAAGATGAAGTAAATTCATTACGAATGAGGAATCATTTGTAATTTATTAATATATTATTGGATCGAATTTGAGTTTTCTCTACTGTTATATGTAATTATATATTAAAGTTATACTTCGTCTTTTCAAAAATCAATCACATTATCAGTAATAGTATAGTCAATATTCGTATTAGTTTTAGTTTTAAGTTTATTTATTTGGGAGTTTGGCAGGATTCAAAGGATAGGTTTAAATCAGGTAATTATTCACGTCGTATTGTAAATACAAGACATATTTTTATAACGCGAAAATTCGGTTTTGTTAACCTAGGTAACACGTCGTTTTATATTGGTTTATAAGGTGTTTATATTCGTTATTATAATATATATACAATCATTTTTAACTTTATATCTTTTTTTGACATAATTATATGAATAATTATATTAAAAAAACTAAGGGGCCTATACTACAAACCCTAACAGTGCCTACTTCTAAGAACAAGTTTCAAGTCAAGTCGTTCTTAATACCATCAATTTACATGTACCTAATTCTACTAAAATATCATTAATCTACTTTATCACCACCTGAATTCTTTCCGGAAACCCCTTTTTGACTATAAAAATTGTTGTCGTCCCAGCGTACTGACCGCAAAGCGGTGCATCCAAAAAAACAACTCTCATAAACAACGATTCCATCCCTCGTTACTTTTGTCAAAGTAGTGTCCAAACTTAAATTACTATGCAACTAAAGTGTTTTTTTTTTTGCGCCTTTAGATATTAAAAAAAGTCTTTTATTATCAGCACTCGTATATGACAGCTCTATTTATTTATTTATTCATTTTCCAGCTAATACTACCTTTATGGGCACCCCACCCATTTTTCGGGGCTTTCGCCTTCGACTTTACTTTAGATATTTAAATGTCCACAAAAAATATTTCCCGATACACCATACGTTTAGTAGTATACCTTCTTTTATCAATTTTTATGTTTTTTCAATTTGCGGCCTGTGGCAAAGAGGAAACTAGTCGACTGAGTTATAAAATATATATTCCTTATCGCTACCAGCTCTTAACCAAGTTATATATATTTTACAAGTCCTTCAATCCTTCAAAATAGCTGTCAAGTTTTAGATAAAAATATATATCAAATAGGGACTACGATGACTGCACAACATGGCCCGACTAAGGTTACAATTTTCACGCTCGTATAATATTACGGATCTTTAAACTAAAGTGTATCTTAAAGCCTTATTTAAGAGTTTAATTTTGGATCTGATTTTCCGCTTGAGGTCTTCACATAATAATATATTCTATAGGCAAAAGTTATCTTTCTTTATAAGTATAATAGGTTGGATATATATTTGATATACCGAGTAATGCATAGTTTCTTTTACTTTCACATAAATAAAACTTATACAAATACAATACACATTAAATATGCAGGTAAGTCTATACTATAACGTTAGGATCTATATAATTAATATAATAAAGTATCGGTATTTAACAATAACATATAATACATTGTTCGAAAATTAGCTATAAATGTAAATTATACCTTTTCAATTTAATTTATATATATATTAAGAAACCGGGAGGTTTGTTTAACATATCAGAAGATATAACCTTAGCGGAGATTTGAATAGGGTAGAAGTTGTTATAATGTGTAGATACTTAGGTTGCAAGCTTTCCCGTTAACATATGTAACTTTACATTAGTGAGGGTCGCATTATACTAGCTATATAGTAGGCATTATCAAGTAATAGTAAAATAAACAAAAGAAATATACATAATTATTAAACACGGGTATATTACCGTTATTAATTTTGCATTGGGTATTATCATCGTTATTATTATCGCCGATATAACCTTCATTATTACCGTTATTATTATATTAAGTACAAAGGTTATAAAATCATATATAGATAAGTTTTACCTGGATAACTTACTGTTTATATTCTTCAGACATTTCGATAAGAAGTAACGTATTAGCTAAAGCCTCGTTTGAAGCTTTTTTGAAGATAATAAATTAAGTGGCGGGTTTCTAAAATATATCATAGGCCTTTGTAAATCAAGGTTCCTGTTGGTAGGCCTTTATCATTGCAACTTAGTCGATTTAAATCACTTTGGTCGAAGCAACTGGTGCTGCATTGAAGTTGGTTGAAAAATACGATGCAAGTTCTAAGTTTGGCAGACTACTAGCCGGTCTACGCAGTAATTTGTATGGCTAAACGCTTTGGCTTGTGCCCCACTTTGAAGTAGGCACCTACTATACTGCACTTGAAGTGCAGTGTATTCAAATCCCACAAACTATAGTCAATTTGCAGTACGTACAATCAACTTTATTGTAAGTAAAGTTGACTTGAATGTACTGTATTTGGCTGTTATTCCAATAGTTCCCAAATATTCAAAAAACGTAAAACCGTTTAAAAGCGTTTTGTTTTAAGCTGGTTAATCGAATAATAACAATTTTTATCGCATTAAAATCGTAGTATCAAACGCAAAGTATCGTTATAAAAGCATAGGAGTTATTATTACCGCTTTCGTTACTATAAGCATAATAACTTTTTAGACCAATTTTAATTATTCCCTTCAATTATTAAAACAGAATTTAAAAACATTTTCTATACTAATAAATGTTTTATTACCATATAAGCTACGTGTTTTTATAGTTTTTTATATGATAAAACTTTACCGTTTAGGTAAAAGACTTATGTTAAGCTTATTAATAGTGAATATCATTAGGTTCACCATCGGGTTCGTAGTTAGAATCGAAAGAATATGAAATGCTGTTGTCATCGGGTAACTTAAGGCAGCTTTTAATACGACACAACGCAGAAGTTGTATTAATATCGTTTATAAGGTCGGTAGTTGAGTAAACTATATGATAGTAGTTTTTTTTCTGATGGAAGGTTGTTTTAATAATATAAATATATTCATAACTACATTGAATTACCGGATTATATTTATCAACGAAACCAATACGTTAACGCTATAATATTTTATACCTATAATTTATTTGTAAGCAACTTAATTTCCTTCACCAAATTTTAGTTATATGGTTTTGCTAAACTGTTTTTACCAAATACTTCATTTGTTAAGTCATACGATTAAGGCGTTTTATAAATAGTTTTGAACGCGTGCGTTTAAAAAAAAACGTAAAAATTTATAGGCTTAAACTATGGTTGTTAAAAATATAGCTTTAGGTTTTAGCCGTTTAAAAAAAGTTGGAATATTATCGAAGATAAAAAAAATCGAGGATTATATGTAAATGGATTAGGTTAATGTTATTGTTTAAAGTAGTCAGATACTGTTTATAATCCTTGATAAAGAGGGGAAAAAAGAGGAAGTCTTTTTTATAAAGCAGCTTGAGATATAAGTAGAATGTAGCTAACAGCTACGTATTTTGCGGGCATAACTGGTTCCAATTCGTATTAAGGTTAGAAAATGTTGTGGGCAAGATTGTTTGTAATGAAAAAGATAATACGTGTAACGGGTAGACAGTGTTTAATGAAATTAAATTCATTGAAACAGGCGATAAAGGTATTTATAATATTTATATAAATAAAATAAATATTTTTACGTATTACATAATTGTATTTTAGGGCGTTCAAGGCTTTCAATAATAGTTTTTGTTCCAAAACGCAAGATTTAATATATAATAACGTTTTTTTGCCGGAGGCGAATGAATTACCTAGTGTTTTTACAAGTTTTTTTTTAGAGGTTTGCAAAAGGTGGGTTGGACTTTTTATAGGTGTATGCATAATGCATTATATTAAATTAACTTTGTAACGCGTAATACTATAGTAGAAGCTAGTCGAAATTCTTTTAATGTTAAGGATTCGCATTGTAATCGGGTGGCAACACTAACAATAGTAGATATAGTAGAGAAATGTGTTGGAAAGAACCCTATTTACCTGTAGAAACGTGGTTTATTAGGGATCTACCAGTGCGAAATGCCGTCCTTAATATGAAAGTTTCCATGAATTCACACTAGGGTGTTTGGGGTATATATTACATCTATGTCATGTCTCGGCCCACAGTCCCATAGGTAACAAACAGGGTATGTGATTGGAAAAGTATGTGGTGTTGAGTTGAACTTTTTTTAGAGTTTGTGGTTTTAACCAAAAACAGTATAGTGGGTGCACAGACCAGACTTCATAGTACTTAACAAGGGGGTAACTTTTAGGCCTCATACCATAGTACAACACATCCGATGTACGGCGGATTTACATGGATTGCTTGCTATCCCGGCTTTGTCAGCAAGGTTGTCGTACAAGTACAAACTGGGCCGGGCCTGACTTGGGCACATTCATCGGGTGCCGCAATAAACAATAAACAACTTTTCATCAGCTCGAAGGCACAAGACGATGGCGGCCATGGCCTTTCGCACCTCGTCGTCAGACGACGTGCGCCTTGACGACTACTTGGACGACAAGCTGCAGTACACCACCGACCTCGACAGCCTCGACGACCTCCTCGCTAGTGTCGAAGAGCAGCGCATCCAGCTGCAGTCGCAGCTCGACGATGCCACCAAATGCCTCTCCGCAGCTCGCCAGTCATCCGACGAGCGCCAGGCCTCGCTACAGAGCCAGATCGATGACTTCCAGTCGCTGCAGCGCAGCATCGACATCCGCCTGCAGATCGTGCAGCAGTCCGATGCCCCGGACGAGGCCATTCGCAGACTGGAGGGGCCCATGGACAAGCTAACCAAAGTCAACCTGGCGCACAGATACTTGGTACTGCTGCAGGATGTCGAGGACCTGCGGAAGGAAGCACGCAGCCACCTTCCCAAGAGCCCCAAGGCTGCGCTCGAGCCGTATACCAAATTGAAGCGGCTGGCCACTCACCTTAGAGAGCTCCAGGAGCCTGCAGATGGCGCGGCGGTCCATCTCGTCAACCACGTTGCGAGTGTGGCGGAGACCTTGTGGGACGAAATGAAGAAGACAATGTGGGCCGAGATGGACGCCATATTGGTCAAGAGAGGGTGGCCCAAGAAGGTGGGGCCGCGAAGCGAGATCGACCAAGAGTGGCGGATGTGCTTCGAGAAGTTGATGGACTTGCAAGTGCCCGAGGTACTCTACTCCAGCGGCGTAGTCACGTTACTGCCGATGGATGTGATGGCCCAGAATTGGAACAAGGAGTTCCGCTACCACTTCATGAGCGACAAACCCACCAGCAAACCCCAGGTCATTGGCACACATTGTTTCCCGTGGGTCCTTACGCAGCTCCAAGACTGGGACGACTTTCTGAGGGACAACTTTGGCTACATTCTGGCGACCAAGTTCACCGACACTCCCGTGGCCAACCAGATGGTCTACATGGACCCGACATGTGCCATGATCACTTCTCTGTTGCCTGTCATCCGGGACAAAGTCAAACAGGCGGTGGAAGTGGCGCTGAAAGACCCAGTTTTCTTGAGCAGCCTTATGTCACAGCTGATGACCTTCGACGATGATCTCCGCAGCCGCTTTAACTATGATGGTGGCGATGTTGAACGAGGCTGGGGCGGAATTACTTCTGAGGTGTTGGACAAGCACTTTGACAAGTGGCTGGCAGCAGAGAAAACATTTGCTTTGGAGAGATACGAGAGCATCATGGCTAGTCCAGAAGCGAGGCAAATCGACTACGACTACCACGGCCCGGGAAAGACCAAGCCTACGTACGGTGCGGTACGCGTGGTCGACCTTCTGCGAACCCTCACCACCCAGTATGAGCGAGTAAGGCGATTTTCGCACAAGCTTCGCTTTCTGGACAAGATCCAGCTTGACATCCTGGATCTGTATCATGATCGCTTGAAAAATGGACTGGACGCCTACAACACCTTGACGTCGTTAACGCTGAAAGCCTTCTCCGGCGCAAGCAAAGAGGAACTTGCAGCTCTTGAGGGAACGGGTGCCTTGGAGACACTGTGCAAGATCTTTGGCAGCTCCGACTTCGTGGTCAACGCGCTCAAAGACTGGGGCAACGAGGGCATCTTTGTAGAAATGTGGGATCAACTGCAGGCTAGGGCCAGGGCCAGGAAGGCTGGCGACGCGAGTGACTTTGCCGGCGACATGAGCCAAGACGAGGTGAGAAGCCGGACGTCAGGCGCAGTGGGGTCAAACGAGGATGGAGGGATGCTGTTCGACGAGACAGTGCAGGCGTACTCTGCCCGCCGAGAAACCGCGTTGGAATGGCTGGTTGCTGCTGTGCAAGACTCGCACGCAAAGGCTTTCAAGCCGTACATGCAGCGAACGCAGTGGATGACTATTGACGACTCGGCCCCACTCGACCCTTACCAGCTCGCCATCAGCGCCGAGCTGGATGAGCCCCTCCGAGTACGACTTCGTCTTTCCTGCCATCTGTTTCGCACAAGAGTGCCAGCTGACGTATGACCAGATGCTCAAACGCGACTTTGACTTCCTCGCACGCGCCCTCAGCACCGCCGTCTTCCGGCGCATTGCCAGACGCGCTCTCGACACCCTCCAAAGCAGCCTCTACGGCAACGTCCTGGCTGGCAACCGCTTCACCTCGCTAGGCGCTGCTCAGTTCTTCCGCGATGTGCACGCCGTCATCGCCATGGTCAACCGGTATGTCCCCGCGGGGTCTGCGGCCATGGCCTTCTTGTCCGACGCAGTGCAGCTGTTGAACCTTCCGGTGGAGAGGCCGGAGGGTCAGGGGGGTGGCATGACCCTGTCACAGGCGAGTGATCGAGTATTCACCGACAACAGTGAGGCCAGGCGCGTGTTGGAGGAGCTCGGGCTTCAGATGTTGGAGCCGGCACACGCGAGGCGGGTCTTACAGAACAGGGTTGAGAACAGCGACTGAATGGGAAGTCGAGCAAAGCAGAGTAGGCTCCTAGTACTCTTTCTTTCTCCCGAGTCTACCGTGATGCGCCTTTTCCGTCCCCCATGTTGCATGTACTAGCGACGACCTGTTGCAAGAGAATTATGCTCCGAACTGTGGTCTTTGGCCGCCGCCAGCGCCTACCCACCCAGCCTCCCTCTTGAGGACACCCATCTGGACCTAGCTCATCGCCCTCCTCGTCAACTCCACCACCGCAAACGTCCCCGCACTCACCGGCATCGCCCGCAACAAGGTCGGGCCCAGCCCCCGCCAGAAGCCACGCATGCCCTCCGTGCGCCACGTCTGCGCAAAGCAGTCCCGCATCGTGCGGTACCGCTGCGCGCCCCCGAACCCGTCCGTCTGCATCTTGCTCTTGACAACATCCAGCGGGTAGCTCGCCAGCCACAGCGCCTCGCCGGCGAGCCCGCCGTACCACGCGATCCTGTGCGCCGGGATCGCCTCGCGCGCCACGCCGTTGCGCGCCGCGTCGGCGTCCATCAGCCACTCGAACGCCAGGAACCAGACCCCGTACGCCTGCGCCTCGCGCAGCACCGTC
>JASMMZ010000007.1:11502738-11515689 GCA_038502455.1 Anisogramma anomala | reverse complement strand
TGGCGACGCCCGCGAAGGCGCCCGCGGCGTAGCACTGCGCGGGCGCGAGCCCCCCGCCGCCGCCGCCGCCGTTGCGGGCCTCGAACCAGCGCCGCGCGGCGTGGAAGCCGCCAAACTGGACCGAGACGCAGGCGCCGATGCCGAGGAGCGGGGCGAGCGTGCCCTTGTAGAAGGCGCGGGCGCCTTCGTGGCGGTAGATGCTGGTCGCGGCGGAGACGGCGGAGAGGGGCGCGGTGGCGGTCTGGAGGCGCACTTTGACGATGTCGAAGGGTTGGCCTGATGTGGTGTTAGTTGGTGGCGGTGGTGGTGGTGGTGATGGTGGGAAGAGTTCGTGGGGGTTTCGGTCAGGGGCGAGGAACAAGGGCGAGGGGGCAGAGGCGGAAACGGTCTCGTGATGCTCATGACAGTTCGTTCCATCATCCACTTACCCAGCAAGACCTGTGCCACACCGCCGGCCGCACCGGAAATCAGGTCCTTCGCCGTGTCCGTCATGGCTGCTCAATACTCACGGCCAGCTTCCAAAGCAGCTTGCTTACAAGGCGAAGTGAGACGTGCCGAACAACTCGATAAAAGGAGGCTCCTTTGGAAGAGGGTGATAAGATGTCTCCAAGATGTTGATTCAAGGAGGAAGAGCACACATTACTTGTCATCTGTGAAGAGCAGAAGCGAGCGAACAAAAACATCCTTCTTCGGTCATGAATGAAAGAGGGCCGAGCCGGACCCGATAAGATACAAGTTGGACCCCTGTCGATTTTCACTACGTGCTCTGCTCACAAAACTGTCGTCGTTGGACGAATATTCCATCGTGAATGGCGTGGGACTTCCTGCAACTAACTGCTGTCCCACTGGGTGTCCATGAACTATGCAAGCGGGGCGTAGCGAGTCAGAGCGAGCGATAGAGAGAGGCTGGCAATAGAAATCAATCCCACCAAATGATGTATGTCTGAAAATGTCGACATTTTCTTTCCCCGCGCTGTCGGTCTTCTTCCATCCAAGCTAGCTAGCTACCTCTTCTGATTCTGCGCCTGTTGATGCATCTGGATAGCTTCCTTCAATTTCCCAATGATCTCGGGCTGGTTGCTAAACGCCTTCTGCAGCATATCCTCCAAGTCATTCTCAAGCTTGACCACGTTCTTCCCGCCTGTCTTGGTCGCCTTCGCATCATGATGCAACAAGCCCGCCCACCGCAACGTAAATGCCCCAATGGCCTGCCGCAGCAAGTCATCCAGCTGCTCGCTCGCGTCTTGATTGTCGGGCTGCGGCGTCTGCTGCGAAGCCGGTGGACTCGGCGGCGCAGGCGGCGCCACCGCGCCCATGTTCCAGAGCGACGCGGCTGCGCTTGGGATGAAGCTGCCGACGTAGCCGATGAGGTTCTGCGGCGTGAGATTGCTCCAGATCTGGCCGAAGTACTGCATCCTTGGGTCGTTGCGCACGTCGCCGATCTCGAGCGAGACCAGCTCGTTTTTGAGGATGAGCAGGTTCTTGAGCATGAAGAGGTCCGGGTCCGTGCCCGTTTTGGTGCTTTTGATGCGGGCTTCGGCGCGTTGGAGGACTTGGATTGTTTCCGTGACGATCTTGAAGACCACCGGGCTGTTGCGTTGCTGTTGTGAAGTTAGCGTCAGCACCCCTTGGAGGTGCAGCATCAAGACTTACACATCGCTCTTTAGGCATGGACTGGTCGAACATGATCAACAGCTCCAGGGCACGCTTGACAGGTGGGTACACATTAGACGAAGCCACGCCATCCACAACAGGCCCGATCTTGAGGGAATCCGCAAGAACAGTCACTCTCGAGATGGACTTCCCGATTTCTGCTTCAAACGCAGAGTCCGTGGATTGCCATAGATGCTCTGCGAGCAATCTAGCAGCCAGCTCCTGGCAGTGTCTCGTGAACGCCGACGGCTCGTCGTCGTAGTCCGTCACAAGATACTCGTTCGTGATCCAGGCGAGGATGTTGCAGATGGTCTGCAACTCCACCGTCTGCAGTGCTGACTGCAAGTTGCTGGCGATAGGAACGACATTGGTCGCGTTGACCATCACCCTCTGGTGCGACTTGAGTGTCACGAAAGCCGAGTTTGGATCGGTGCTGTAATGCGGCTCAACGGCAAAGATGTTGGCAAACAACATGGCCTCGTTGTACGATCTCTCGAAACTCTGCTTGACGAAGTTGCGCGAGGCCGTCTCCACAGAGACCTCTTTCGCCTCCCTCTTGAACGTGTCCAGATCGTGCTGAATGATGGGCCTCAGATCGCGATCGCGCGCAGCAATATAGGCTTGGAAGATGTTGTTGGCCGTATTGGCGTATATGTCGTAGTTGGTACCGGAGAGCGCATTGCCGCTGGCATCGTAGGCCCGATGGATGACCTTTTGCACGTTTGGGATGAGCGAGTATGAAGCCAGTATCATCTCCTCAAACCGGCCATATGCAAGCGCGTGCCTTGCTGATTCGGACTTTGTTGCAATGATCTTCCGCGAGAGATCGGCCGAGACCTTCTCCAGCAGATTCTGCAATCCAACTTCGAGCAGGTGCAACGCTTTGGTCAACAGCGACTGGTACCGAGCCAGGTAGGATTCCGCGTCTCGGTACAAAGGCTGGCAGGGTCAATCTCAGGTCCCTTGTGCGAACAGAGGAACACACTCACATTCTTCTCCATGAAGGCAATGCAAGCATCCAGATTCACCATCATGTCGCCAAACGAGTGATCGTCCACAAGCCTGCCCGCTCCCGGTGCATTCAAGCGCCGCGTGACCTGTTCGATGTACGCATAGTAATGCAGATCGGTGCCAACCTCGTCGGCGAGCGTCTCCAGCCGTCTTTGCTCGGAGAGCAAGTCCTCACATTGCGCTTGGAACGAGGTCGTCTGCTCCTCCACGCCACGGAAGGACTCGGACAGCGAGGCGAGCAGCTGCAGAGCCTTGTTTGTATCTTGGGTGAGGGTCTTAAGATGTCTCTCTGTCATAGCAAGCTGGTCACCGTATACGGTGAATTCTTGCTGGCCTGCATCCAGCAACTCGTCGTCGAATGTGTCGAGGAGGGTGTGGTCGTCCTCGGAGACATCACCGCACCCTTCCAGAGCCAATGATTTCCAGCTCTTGTTATGACTGCGGCTCTTCTTCCCCGAGGCGGCAGCAGCCTCCACACACTCGGCCCCTATGATGTCGTGGAAGTCGGAGAAGGACTGAGCTCGGCGGGCAAGAGTCGGTTCAGGAGGGTGGTGCTCGTCGGTCTCTTCTACCAGCTCCTCGAGGTCTCCGGCTACCTCATTGGGGGCAAAGGTAGCCTACAGATAGTCAGCCCCGTGTCCCACGGCGAAGTCTCAAGCCGAGGTGGGAGGTGGGAGGTGGGAGGTCGGTGTTCTCACATTTGGCTGCTGAAGCAGCGACTCCCTCCGTCGGTGACCTTGGCTCTGGGACGGAACACGCTTTTGCTGCTGTATCGTTTGCGACTGCTGAATCTCTGGAAGGTAATTGTACCAAGAATCCTCATACATCTTCAAAGGCTGCTTGCTGGACCTGTTGGTCGACCGGTTGGGTATGGTGGAGCCTCGATGGCTGGTACTAACTAATACATGCTGCAGTAGTACGTAGTCAGCCATGTCCGCTGTGTACTTAGTGGGGAGTTCCAGGGGAGTTCCAGGGCACTGCTGCCTGGTCCCTGTAGGGTCCCTGTAGGGTCCCTGTAGGAACAGTAGGACACCCTGATCCACTCAGCGACAGCGGAAGCTTCACTAAATCCAGGATGACCTCACCACTCACCATTGTAGTTCTTTTTTGAACACTCCACTTCCATGCCCGAAATTCCAATGGCCGTAACTCCAACGGCCTCTAGCGACGTGATCCACGCCATCCAAGGTCCGTGCCTAACTTCGAATATCATAATACAGCAATCATGTCGGCGCTCATGGCCCGTGCAGCCCTACGACACCCCCCTCGCACACTGCCCCGGCACCCACAACCTCTTCAACCCCTTCAAACCCTTCAACCCCCACGCTTCTCGATCCGTCACGCCAGCTCCCGCTACCCAAAACATCCACCACCAACCCCGCCCCGCGCTGGCGTCCGCGGGCGCATGCTTGTCGCATTCGTGCTCGGCGGGGGCCTCCTCGCCGGCGGCGTGCTCATCGCGGACTCGCTGCTCTTCGGCGACAAGGCCGATGGCCCAGCCATCCCGCAGGCCGAGATCGAGTTCGAGAAGAAGCGCAAGGCGGCGCGCACCAAGGAGGAAAACCGCGTCCTCATCAGCAGTCAGCACCTGCAGGTGCGCAACTCGTGGGAGAATCCGGGCGTGTACGCGTGGGGCAGCAATGTGGGGCGCGCGGTCGCGCCCGAGAACAAGGACGCTACGGTCAAGACGCCGCGGCGGATCTCGTGGTTTGATGGCATGTTGCTGCGGGACTTGAAGATCGACCAGGACTTTGGGGCGGCGGTGACGGAGGGCGGTGATTTGGTCCAGTGGGGCACAGCCTTCTCGCCAGAAGACCCGACGCCGCAATATACGCTGAGAGGCAAGGATATTGCAAAGCTGGCCATTTCTCGGGATCGCATCTTGGCATTGACGAGGGGCGGGTCGGTGTACTCGCTGCCGGTGGCGCGGGCGGACCAGTTAGGCGGCGCCAAGCCTGATGAGGGCTCGTCCTGGTTGTCATTCTGGTCGAGTCCCGGGGCGAACATCCACTACCGCCAGATCAGGCCTGCCAGTATGGGCTGGGGCGAGAAAGTGGTCGACATTAGCAGTGGACGGGAACATGCCCTCTTGTTGACGTCGTCCGGCCGTGTCTTCTCCGCAGCATCGAGTTCACAGGCCTTCCCATCGAAGGGCCAACTGGGCATACCAGGTTTGACGTTCCTCACCAGACCACAAGGACCGGTCGATCAGCCGCACGAAATTGGCCCGTTGAAGGGCTTCAAGGTGAAGAAGATTGCGACGGGAGACTATCATTCACTAGTACTGGACGACGAGGGCCGAGTGTTCGCCTTTGGCGACAACTCCTCGGGACAGCTAGGCTTCTCACCCGATGTCGAGGCTCCCGTGATCGATAGCCCGTCCCTGCTGCCCTTCACCAAGCTCTACAAAGGCACCGAACTGGCACCGACAGTGACGTCGATAGCAGCTGGTGGCTCAAACTCCTTCTTCACTGTCGATGCGAAGCGCATCGCCCAACAAGGCGCAACAGCGGCTGAGATTGTGGCGCCCGCGCGGGCCCTTGGCAAGATCGTTGCCGACACATGGGTGACAGGTGAGGGTCTCCACGGCTGTCTGGGCACAGGGCGGTGGACACATATATCAAACGGGCCGTCGAAGATCAAAGCCCTCTCGGGCTTGTTTGAGTGGGACGAGAGGGCTAAGGAAGTCATTCCAATCCGACTTGCACGCCTGTCAGTGGGTTCGACGCATTGCGCTGCCGTCATGGACAACGTCACGCACGTGGACGCCGCGGGCAAGCCGAGCGAGAACGACACGAATTGGGGTGCGGATATTGTGTGGTGGGGAGGCAATGAGCACTACCAGCTTGGAAACGGCAAGAGGAGCAACTCGAATGCGCCCATTTACATTGCGCCCCTTGACGGCGGTGCAGCAGATGCCAAGGCAGGCAGGAAGGGCGAGGAACATCGATTCCAGATCACCCCACGGCAGACGGTACGGCTGGGCAAGGGCGGAAAGGGCAGGAAGGTCAGCGTTGAGCAGAGGGTCGAGTGTGGACGCTATGTGACGGCTGTCTATTCTGGGACCTGAAACGCATGTTGATTGGGATGCTCCCAAGACCGGACAAATGCAACTCAAACGTTGAGGCTGAACAAAAGCAAGCCTTCGATCGGCGTGGGACCGTGCTATGTCTTGTATGTAGGCACCGGCGACGATATGCTTCACTACCGGTAGTATGATATCAACCATCCTGGGCGTTATCTCAGTACCTCAGATGTCAACATTGGGAAGTTATGTGGAATTGGTTGATGTGAGCGAGTAGAGTGGCTAGTAAATTTGGTGTGGCGCAACCTCGCTTTCGTAACCCCCCCTGCCAATCCCCAACACTAACATCGAAGGTAGTTTATGCAGTGACCTTTGTAACTAATCGGCTTGTAAACAATTTTATTGGAAAAGTGTATATTCAATGAGTATTGAAATATGTTTCAATTTTTCACTATATTTTGATTAATCAGTTACTAATTTTATTTCAGTTAATGTATTTTTTATTTAATTTGTTATATAAGTGTATTCTTTTGTTGTTATAATTATAAAGGGATTGTCTCGCAAGAAATACACAATATAGGATGTTTAATGCTATTTTTGTTAGAATATCAGTCAATTGTAATATAGTTAAGTTAATTATACTGATTACAAATTAACTATATTGTTTGTAGATTGATTCTAAATAGTATAATATGCATATACTTTAAATTATGGCACGGGCTAAGCAACCGATGCTACAAATTAGTATGCAAACCAGTTAGCGGTTTGCGGATTAATTCTAAGTAGTATAATATATGCATACTTTAAATTAGGGCACGGGTCAAGCAACCGATGATATAAATTAATATGTAAACTGGTTAGTGGTTTGATAAACCTAAAACAATATATCCACTATTAGACTACATAATACTACCATCACTTCAACCAATTCAAATCGATAATAATACAGCGTCTAAAGCTCTATCAACAAGCAAGGTCTATCAATATTAATCAATACCTATTAAGTAAAATACAAATAAACTACTAATATAAGGAAAATTTTTTATGAAGAGCCTCTACTACTATGCCGTTTTTTACGGCAATAAGTAGAAAAAACTTCCGGATTACGTTGGTTTTTCACGGTAATTGAAAGGTAATAATGATGTCGCTATTGAATAAAACACGAGGAAATATTCATTAAACTATTCTTAGGAACGTTAAAACTAACCATTAAGCTCTAAAAACATTAAGAACATTAAGAAAACGATTACTAAATTACCAAGTTTTTTACAATTAACAAACAATTAAGTCGTTACTACTATTGTTGTAAATTACTAAATCTAAAACCTCTATACTAAATAACGACTTTTGCTGAAACAATAATAATTGCAGTGCAGTAAGTCAACTTTGCTTACAGTAAAGTTGACTATACTGACTGCAAGTTGAGTGTATTGTTTTGTGGGTCTACTGTATTGACTGCAAGTCAAGTACAGTATGTGCCCACTTCACATTAGGGCACAGGCCAAGCAATTAGCTATACAAATGAGTGTGCAGACCGGGCTAGCGGTCTACCAAACCTAGAACAATACATCCACCACTTGACCATGCAATACTACTATTACTTCAACCACGATTCGAATTGATAACGTTGCAACGTCTAAAGTCCTACCAACAATCTCTATATTTAACAATTAGCGGCAAAAACGCCGGCGCCAATCACAAACAAGCCGGAGATAATGTTATAAACTAGTACCTACCCTGATAGTTAGCAGAAATCTAACCCTAACAATTATCACGCTTCTATAATACTTCTTCCCATACTTACGTCTTATGACCCAAGAACATCGGAGGGTCAGAAAACAGGCCAGTATGGGGCTAAGCCACTACAAACCTGATGTTCAACACATCAGGTGGGGATATCTCTTATGTCAGCAACCTTAGGGTTAGGGTTACGCACTAAGGATCATTGAGATCATGTTTCGATCCAACATGATCCAGCACTGAAGGCGTATGAAGGATTAAGGATATAAGGATACGGTCAGCACCACATAGATAGTATTTCCTTCATAGCTCTTCAGTTGTCAATCTAAGTATTCAGTCTCAGTATATTCTGAATAGCCTCACGGCTTTTGATCATTACTTGCACGGTTGCGATATTGTTCACTCAGCACCTCTGCTACCTTCTTGATAACATAAACCCTCTGATACCTTCTATATACTCATGGGTATATAGTGTGATCATTACATTACGTTACATAATTAATCACATAGTTAAGCTACGCTATATACATAATACTAGTTACATAACAGCTTCATAATAAAGGCTATTCTTCTTCTTCTCTCTTTATTAAAGATTATAGATAGCATCCAATCTCCTTAAACAATAGCCATAACTTAATATCTTTACATTAAATGACTTTTCATAATTACGTTCATAACTAATATCGAACCTATACTTTATATATATATATATACGTATAAATTTAGATTTTTTTTTGTAAATTAAGTTATTTACTAAAGATAGGACACTATTCAAAAATAGTAAATAAACGGATTAGTTATAGGATTTTTCGTTTTTTTAATAGAAGTAAAAAAGGACGTAATATCTTTTAGGTTGGCAATTTGATAGTTTCAGTTACTAATTGATAACAGTTGAAAAATTATAAGTAAATGTATTATAAAAGTAACGGGTTTTCGGTAAGAATGAAAATATAAATAAACTAAAAACTAAAAACTCGTTGAAAAGTAAGAAGTATATATACGAAATTTTACTAAGGGGGGTTAAAATCGGGGGTTATATTATAGGGTTATACTCTAATATTACTTCAATTGAAATATAAAGCTTATCTAAAGTAGAAACAATTTGGCTAGCAAGCTACTTAATAATAATTACTTTCTTCTTCTTCTTCTTTATTAACTACAACATTAAGATTAACATTTTTAAATTGCTTTCAATTACCGCGAAAGACGAATTCTTTACATATATAACACATTTGCCATTTGCTAGTTGCCTACTAGATAAACGTTACTAATCAAATATATTGAAATGGAGAAGTTTTCGGAGAAAAAAACAAAGTTAAGTAGCTAAACGAAAATGACTAGCTACCTGTGCCTTTCAAAGTATAACTAAACACGTCGTATAACGTGGAAAACCTTATGCTAAATAGCGTTAAAAAACTGACATAATCCTAATAAACTATATATCTACACTAGCACTTTCTGCATATCAAACATGAAAACCAACATACACTATTGTTTTATACAACGTTGACCTATTTTTAAACCTTTTCAAAATAAATACTTCATATGTAAGTCTATACTCGATCAATCAACGAAGCATCCACCTCATTAATAACTCCTTCAAAATCCATGTATCGGGGCGAAACTGCGGGGCAGCAAGCATAGCGTGGTGAAACAAGTCGGCGCAAACGGCAGGCACAAGGCACGCACGCAATCAAAGACATTGTGTGCCACAGTGTGCCACAGTGTGCCTGCTGTGTCACGGCCCTGCTCACGATGGCCGCTCTCGCCGCCACCGACGTACGTGCCGGCTCTGCCTCTTACTTCCGAAAGCATCGCATTGTCTGCCTTGTCTCCTTGTCTCCGTTGCCAGGCTCAGGCTCACGCGAAAGCTGCACGGGCACGGGTGGGTGCATTGCAGTGCAGTGCAGTGCAGTGCATTGCACTGCATTGCATTGCATGCGGCCTCTGATCGGCCAGCCTGACCAGCCCGCCGCAAGCAAGCTACAAGAGATATACTCGATACACTCCGTCGGTTGTTGCAGGACTCGGCCGAGGCAGAGGCTTTCCTCTCGCACGACAGGCGACTCGAGCCTCCTCAGCCGGCTCGACTCTTCCACGCCACCGGACCTCGTGGGTTGCCCCATGGGCGGCGCACGCCACACTACACGCTGCACACTGCGACTGACTGACTGTACACAGTAACTTGCTCAGCTCGAGTGGGGTCATCACATGGGGAATAGTGGAATCGTCTCTTCTGGCCTGGCTGCGACTACCTGGGACGCCCGTTCAACTCCAAGGGAGCAGTCGCAACGCAGTCGCAACCTACCCCCTACCTCCTACTTCCTACTTCCTCCTTCCAACCCGCACTGTCTAGCCGCCCTCCCACACGCTTGACTACGCTTGACCACGCTTGACCACGCTTGACCACGCTTCACCACGCTTGGCCTACTTTGTCACCCGCCCCGCACCTCTGAAGAGGCTTGCACCCCACGATGGATTGCCTGCGGTCTGGCTTCCACCGGAAGCCTCGTAAGGACTCCCCGTCACGGCCAACCGTCCTGACCGATTCCAACACCGTCCGCAGCCGCAACACTCGCCGCAGCACCACCCCCGAGCCTACCACCCAGCCCGCCCTCCAAGTCCCGGCCGTCCCCGTCAAGAAGTCCTCCTCGCACTCACCCGTCTTCCGAACGCTCCGCGACCTCGGCCGCTCTCACAAGCGCGCTCGCTCGCCCGCCCCCGGGTCCGGAACCACCTCGCCCATGTCAGCCGTGTCTGCGCGCGACAGTCCTTCCGACCGCTTCATGGTCTCGCCGCACCCCCTGCGCGTCGTGTCGCCCAATGGCAACAACGACGGCGACGACAAGAAAGCTGCCCAACTCCTACCACGGAGCGTCCAGCCCAGGATCCCCTCCTTCCTAACCTTGGCGCCCTACGAGATCGACGCCAAATTCCAGGAGATCACATGGCTCGAGCGCGACCGCACCATGGCCAGTGCCTCGAACCCCTCGCCCGATTTTCGCTGGGCGCGCCTCCAGGGGGACCATAGGAAGCTGGACAGGTACATGAATATCCAGCCGTGGGAAAACAACAGGGTAAGGCTGTGCGTGCCGGCGGGAAAACAAGACTACATCAACGCGTCGCCTATATCGCTCCGGTCCCTGTCACCGGCACGGACACGGCCAAGCAAAGGGAACAGCCCTCCTCATGTCACGGGCACATGGGCAGATCGGTACATCGCAATGCAAGGCCCGAAACAAAAGACCACAGACCACACCTGGCGCATGATTGTCGAACAGCTCGACAGTCCCGCCGTCATCGTCATGCTGACGGAAACGCACGAGGGGGATCATGAGAAGTGCTACCCGTATTTCCCGCGCAGTCCTGACGATGCGCCGCTGGAGATCGGCGTCAACGACGAGTTCAGCGACGGCTTTCGCGCCACCGTGCGCTGTGAGGCGATCGAGGACACGGAGGCTGGACACGCCATCGAGCTGCGCAAGCTGGTGGTTCGAGTCTACAAGGATGTCGGCATGAAGACTGCCAACGGCCCCATCGCCGAGCAACACACGCCCCCCATGGCGTTTTCCGCCGACGAGAATGGCGACGTCAAGATGCTCTCGCCAGCCAAGACCTCCTCAGACGAAGACGGCGTCCCCGCCGACGATGCTACTGCCAGCCCGACCGTACCAACCGGCCGTGCGCCGAGCGACCTCCCACAAGACGCCGGCGGCGGCACCCAACAGCTCACCCCGCAAGACGACGCCCAGTCCCTGGCCGAGCCCGAGTACGAAGAGCGCATCGTCTGGCACTTCCTCTACAAAAAGTGGCCCGACTTCGGCGTGCCCGCGCTCGAGGACGTGGACAGCTTCTTCACCCTGATGCGCCTCTCGCGGGAGAAGAATGCCGCGCAACCGGCCAACCCGCGCATTGTCCACTGCAGCGCGGGGGTGGGTCGCAGTGGCACTTTTATTGCACTGGAGCACCTCATGCGCGAGATGGAGGCCGGCGTGTTGGAAGACTGGGACGCCAACTTGCACGCTCGGAAGGCGGCTGCTGCGGTGCCCGTGGTGGTAGGTGGTGGCCATAGCGACAGCGATGCAGCTAGCACCGAAGGCCACCACGGCCACGCCCAGAGCAGGTCGACGGCCGAAGACGGCGCCGACGGCGCTAGGATGACCGTGGAAGAGCCCGAGCCAGCAGAGACCCTGGATGATCTCATCTTCCACACCGTCAACCAGCTCCGCGAGCAGCGGCGGCACATGGTGCAGGCTGAGCCGCAGTATCAATTCCTCTACCAAGTGCTGCGGCAGCTCTGGGAGGAAAGATATGGCAGCCACAGCGACGCTGCCGCCGAGAAGGCCGCTGCACAGGCCACGCCCGTGAGCGAAGGCCCTCGACACCAGGCGCCCGACGCGGACGGCGAGCCGGCAGCCAAGAGGCTGGAATTTGACCCTTTTGTCGAGGAGTAGGATTCGTTCTCGAGAACGGGGTCCTTGGGCGGGCGTGTCAGCGACAGCTTCAGCGGCACCGCCCATGGCAGCAGCAGTGCGGGAAGGGGGAGAGAAAGGCCCGGGGGCTTTCTGATTCCGATTCCACGTGGACTGCCAGGTCCAGGGAGTTTTAGGAGTCGTTGAGAGCCTCGTCCGGTTGGTTTTCTATGGTCGTCATTCTTCAGGAGTCCGGGCAACGTGCACATAGGCTGGCTGGCGTGGTCTGGTAAGGAGGGCATACCCCAAAGACCGAAGGCACGGCGACGCAAGGGGGGAATAGTATCTGCAATGTTTCGTTCCGTGTCACCGCGGCTGGCTGGCAGGATGGAAGGAAAGCATTCAAGGAGGCGTCATTCTGGATTTGTTTCAAGAAAGTACGGAGGAGTCACATGGCAGGACGGGTGTCAGGGCGGCTCACGACACATATGGTACACGTGGCCGTCAATATTTGTATAGCAAAGACTGGGGGTGTTGCTGTCGTGTGAGGATTATGTACAACGAGCGCCCATGCCTGGAAGTACAAAAATATCTAGTTGCGAAGCCCTGTCCACGCGCATCACGCCCACCTATACCAACCTGGTGGGTGGGTACACATGCTCGGGCCCTGGACTTGTCCTGCCAATGTACCTATCCAGTAGCCTACCTAGGTGGTCATAAAGACCGGCTATGTGGGTGCAGCCGTTGTGCTCCTTTGCTTCGCCAGTCCCCTTACCAGGAAGGGGGCTTTTCTGGGCGGTTGGAGTCTTGTAAGGGGGGCAATGGCTCGGCATAGACACTGTACTAGCTAGTACACAGCACCAAAGCGCCACACTAGGTTGTACCCGAAGACACACAGCACGAGTGTATACCAATACTGCCAATACGGAGTGCTTTCGTGCACGGTAGGACGCGGAGCCTTTGCCTCGCCCACCTTTGACGGCGGGCCTTTCGTGTGACCCGCCCACCTGCCGTCTTCTTCTTCCTCCCTCTCTCTTTCCCGGCCCCCGCGAGCGTCCCCAGGTCTGGGCAGAGGTCTCTCTGCTGAGGACTCCGTCGATCTTGCGGTAC
>JASMMZ010000007.1:11411312-11502577 GCA_038502455.1 Anisogramma anomala | reverse complement strand
CTGGTGAAGGCCCCCCATCGGGCGAGCGGGTGTGTGTGTGTGTGTGTGTGTGTGGCCGACTTGTCGCGTTTGCCGTTGTTCA
Source organism: Anisogramma anomala (assembly GCA_038502455.1). Classification (NCBI taxonomy): domain Eukaryota; kingdom Fungi; phylum Ascomycota; class Sordariomycetes; order Diaporthales; family Gnomoniaceae; genus Anisogramma; species Anisogramma anomala. Next base: position 11,502,495 of record JASMMZ010000007.1, on the reverse strand, counting down.
TGATGTAGGCCTCCCCGACGGGGGCCCATCAGCGCGCTCGCCAAAAAAAAAAGAACTGGCACGGCCTACCCGACCTACCCACCTACCTACCTGCTTTTCGCGGCGCGTCTAGCCTCCAACTACGCGCGCTCGCCCAAGTCCGTGGGGCCGCTTCGTTCGCACACAGGTGTTGGCGGTTTGCAGCCGGACGGTCGGCCAGAACGTCGACATCCATTGCCTGCAAGATAACTAACTGTATTGTGCCCAGCTGTAGAACGGGCCTGCCTGTAAAACAGTAAAACTAGCTCGTGCGGTGGTGGTGATGTGTATCCCAAGAATACTAGGGACCCAAGCCAAAAGTTAATTGCTCGATAGGTCAAAAAGTAGTTGGGTAGATGATATTTCATTCAGGACCGTTCTGTCAAGTCTACACTATGGCTATCTATATATGTGGTTCCGGAGTGCATCGGATCTGGGATATCGGATCCGGGATGCGCACAAATTACAACTCATCAACCATATAACCAACACATCTCAATTTTTTGTTTTTTTAGATATTTCCTATCATATACAACGTTCCAACTGCTTGAAAGTTTTATTATTACTATACGAATAACCTGAAACTAAAGCCAGAAACCAAATTAACCCTTCAAAATACGTATTTTCAGAAAGTAAATCTCTGTTTATTGAAATGAATATATCTTATTATCATTTACTCAAATCCTCCACGTTTAAACTTAACGAAAAAATGTTATATACATATGCAAATCGCTTTATTCTTCTCAACTTTCTACGTTTTTACCTTACGATGAATAACTCTTTAATTAAAGGATTTGGCCAAAAATATTGTTATTATTGATAGGTCTTTATCGTTGTAACGTAGTCGATTCGAATCGTGGTCGAAGTAACTAGTATATTGCATTGAAAGTGGTGATGTGTTACTTCTAAGTTTGGTAGACCACTAGCCGGTCTGCATATTAACCTATATGGTTAATTGTTTGTCTCATACCCTAATTTGAATTAGATACCTACTATACTTAACTTGCAGTTAATATAGTTGACTTAACTATACTGTAATTGACTGTTGTTTTAATACTAGTAATTTTTTGTTCTTGTACATACGCGCTAACGTAATCTATTAATAATTTGTAGTAATTCTTAAAGTCTTTTCCAACTCCTTCAACTAGACCTCTGTTAATTCCAGTCTATTTCGTACCTAAATTGACTTCAATTATAAGCCTTCATCCTACAGTTCTAATCGTTAACTTCTTTAATTCTCATATATAAGTCTTTTGTTACAGACTTGGGCACTACTATTTACGTACATTTCGCTTGTAGGTCTGAGATTGTTTTTCTTGTATACTATTACCCTGATAGTCTTCTAGTCTACCAGGGTATCCCTATTCTTCAACATTATGTACTAGGTAGTTCACGTAGCCCTTGATCCATACAGTTAGCTTACTACTATACACAAACCTTTCCAAAGCGTTATTAGGTATAACCTTAATTATAGTGTTGGTAGGGTTGTTTTTGCCATTAATTTACCTAAATTTGTCAATTTTTCAGATTTTGTATATTTTTTTCAAAGTTATCGGGTTTATTTTCAAATAGTTTTCATTGGTTGTACCTAATTTGAAAAGTTATTCGTAAAGGCTTCGGATATCAGTATACACGATTATAAGTATAGAAGGTAGTTTGAGTTGTTTTATAATAACCTTGAATATTTCATTGGTTACTATACTAATATTAAAGCCTGTCATTTTACCATAAAGCTCTGATGTCAATATGTTTTGAATTGAACGTTTACACTTAATGAATGTTCATTATATAAGATTTCCAGTAATTGTAAACTATCTATTAGATTTACTCTCGTCAATGGGTATAATAAAGAATCAGATCTGGAATGTCAAGTCGATGTTATTTTTTAAAAAAAAACTATATATAAAAATTATCCACTTCGCTATCGTTGAATTTTACAGTACTATATTGATATATTTATTCGAGTTGTCTTTTTTCACTGGATACCTTTGTTTAACTTATTAAAATACATATTCTTCATGTTTTAAAGTTACGTCGTAATTGACAAATCGTAAAATGCCTTTGGTTGGTATAATATAGTGATATAGGCCGCTTAAATCTTTTATTTAAGGTATTTTTATGGGTTTTTTTCCTTGTTAATATTGTTGATTTTCGGTAAAGTCATAACTTGTTTTCTTTTAGCGTAGGCTAAGGTATATGTTACGAATATTGTTCATATATAGATACCAATTCACAATTCGTTGAAATTCATTTACATATATTTAGCTCATATTTTAATTAGTTTACATTTAGAAGGGAATAAATCTTAGATATTTCGTTATTTAGCCGTTATAAACTTGATATTTTCGAAGAAAAGTGAATCTTTACTGTATTTTTTAATTATACCCAAGGTTTTATAATACGTAATCAATAGCTATAAATAAAAAGTTAACTTCGTTATACCTAATTTATTTGTAAATTGTGTTTGGTACGTTTAAAATTTATTCAATATTTGTTTCGGCTAATTTATAAGGATATTCAATGTATTGTATTACGGTTTCGGTAGAAAACTAGTCCTTTAACTATTTTGATAGCTTTCATAGTATCATTAGTTACGAATTCGTGACGGATTACATATAAATTTACGTAATACTAAGGCTTTTCAAGGTACATTTACCGCTTGATTTAGCAGTTTAATTGGTAACATATTCAACGATTTATCATTGATTGATTTTTTGTATTTTAAGTGATTTTTTTAAGATTTCGTCTTTGGTTTCATTACCGTATTTTTGAGCGATTAGCTTTGAATTTTTGTATGACAGGTTTGTAGTTTTAAATTGAATTCCGTGAATTATTATCTATTTGAAGATTGTTACGTTTTTCTTTTCGAATTGCATTAGTAATATAAGTTGGATAATTTCGTATATAAAAATACCCTTAATTTCAACTCGTCCTTTTTCCTTAAATAGCTTTTCCAGCATGTTACTGATTATTTTAACAAGTAGTTCAAGAATCAAAACGCTGTTAGATTTTTTTTTCCACACTTAAGCCGTTATATATGTTTTTTTAAGATTCGTAGTTTTTAATAACTTTTTCTTTTTTATTATGTATTTTCTATTTGGACGGATTTTTACGCCGTTTACATTCTATCGGATTGTCAATGATCGGTTCGAAATCATTATATTATTTGATTTTATCGTCTTAAGGATATTAATTGAGTTTCAGAGATTTTTTATACGATTTAACCTACGTAATGTGGAAAGTGATAGAATTATTAGCGGTTTTAATTAATACTTTCGGGATACCAATATTTGATATCTTATAGAGTTTATCTCATTTATCTAATTTTCTGTACATAATGATTTTTTTTTTTTGCAACTGTAAAGATAAAATATCTGTTATCGATGGTTTGTTCTTGGTATCAAATATATACTTAATTTGATAGCGTGTTTATTACTTTTTTTTTTAAAAAAAAAAAATTGTACCATCACCGGAAAGTGCTCGCGACAAAAGAGCGTACTAGCTGCTACGAAACAACCCTGTAGATATCGGCGGGAGGGGTTATAAAGTACGCCAATACAGCCGTAAAGAGCTGTTGACATCCTTCGCTACCCTTTTAATCAAGACCTTAGGTTACCCCGCAGTTTAGAGACCTATAAGCGTATGAATTGCGGCCCTGGTTAGACCATGTAACGTAGATATTTTAATCATCGTCTAACGTCTCATCGCGCTAGAGATACAACTAGTCTTGGTTCCTTAAAGAAGAAACTTTGTAAATTTAAAATGAGTATGAAAAAACCCTTAAAAGGGGTAGTTGGAAAAAGCGCGTGTAAATACGCGCGCGCATTAAAGAAAGTTTTAAACCGGAAAGGGCTCCCCTTGTATATACGCGGTGGTTTATACACCGTTACCCCATATAGAAAGCACCCCATTTTAACCCGACCCCTAAACTTGATTTTTTTTTTAAAATAACCACTAAAGTAACTAATAATAATAAGCCTCTTTTTTTACTTGAACTCCCCCTCCTTTTATACCCCGCCTTTTCTTTAGTTAAGATACCCTAGCTAACCTTGTCGTTTAGTAGTACCTACCCATAAAGGCTGTATTTCTCGTGCCCACGCCTATTACGCTAGAGCCAAAGAGCCCCTACATCCCAAGCGTACCAAGCGCGCCTCTAGCACATCCCCTTCCCCTACCCTTTTGTCCTCTCCCTTCCCTCTTCCTACCGCCCTTTCGACTCGCCTTATTAACCTCCGTCTTATTTTTAAAGGATCGTAACCCTATACGGGTTACGTGCGGTCCCTTTTGATAAAGGTTAGTAATGGGGCTTGTATAGGGAGAGGAAAAGGCGTAAAATACGCCCATTATACGTGTATAACCCTTTTAATATCTATATTACGGATAACCGGACTTAACTAATAATAATAGTAACTAAATATTAAGTCGGATATATTTTCGTCTCTTTTAACTGTAAAGGAACTGAGGCTGAGGCTGTCGCTTAAAGTAGTCAAATTCTGTCTATAAACCTCAATGAAAAGGGAAAGGAGAAGTCCCTATTGGAGAGCTACTGTAGATCTGAAAAGATAGTGCAACCCGGTCACATAAAGTGAGGTAGCGTGTTTCCATACAGTTTCCTCCCTGCTCTAGAGTATCGTAAGAACATGTAGAACTACCAGGGTTGGATCCCTAGTAATACTAGTCAGACACTAGTCTATAACACTAACGTCATTAAGCTGTTAATGGCCTACCGCATCGCTATCGCGACGAAGGATCCCTTTAAACGCCTTACCGTTTTACGATGACCTTTACGCGCTGTTGTAAAGGCAGCGAAAAGTAGCGCAACGCAAACCGTTACAACGATATTGTTAGGGCGATGGGGTCCCGCTACTAAAGAGGTTTAAATAGACACCGGCGATGACAACAAGTTTAATAACGGGGGGGGAACGGGTTTTATTCCTAACTAACTTATTACCCCCTTGCGCGTCGTTATCTTTACCGCCCTCCCATACTCCCCGCCCCCATCGCTGTCTCAAATCCCTTTTTAGGATTTACGACTCATTTCTAGGAAAATTGAGCTCGTTCGGCGGTCTTTGTAAAGATCTTAATAGCGGTCGTAGTAAAACTGGTAAAATTATAAGCTTCTTTGTATTATTAATAATGGTAATAATAATAGTAATAATAACTTTAATACTTCTTCTTCGCCTTAAAAAGCTCAAATCTTCGAAAGTATAAAGAGAAATCTCCGTAACCATACCTTATCGTAAAAAACGATATAAAAATGGCCATAATAATGGTGTTATAGATAAAAAAAGTATCGGATTCGCGAGTTATAACGAATTTGAGTTTAAGTCTAATAATATACGTTAGCCCCTACCCCCTATATTATAAAACCAAATTAACCTCTTTTTCAATGTAATACTTTTCTCTTACGAATTTAAGGTTAAATCGTAATAAAAACTTAATTCTGTTTATAAAAAGTAGGTCGTTGTCTTCGTAAAACATAGGAAATATAGCCCTTAAATTAACGAGCTTATCCGCGATCTTGTTTCCGACGATTTCTATATATCCGAAGCTTTATTTAACTTTAATTAGGTTTAAATACGCCTCAACTACCGTATAAAAACCCCGGATATCCTTTTAAAAAGGTAGTTGAATCTCTACTTAAGCTCTAAATTACGAAGATACTAATTACACAAACTGTTATTTCGTTTAAGGTAATACGTGAAGTCGCTTTAAAAATACGATAAGCATCAATAGCCTTCGCGTTAAAAACATATATATTGGGGTATAAGCTACCGGTTCCCTCCATAACTATTTGTCTATCCCGATATACTATTTTGGTCCGACTTACGATGGTAAGCTAAATAGGTACCAAATGAGATTTACTATTGAGGTACGAAGGAAGACTAGAAGAGGCTATCGTGACACAATATACAGGACCTATAGGTATAGCTAGTACTCAACCCGTCATGTTCCCTTACACGTGCCGTGTATAAACCGTACCCAATCCGTAGCCGGACCGGGCCTGGGCCGAGTATTATCCATCCCGTTACATATATAGTTACGTAACCTATAAACTTAATGGCTAATAACTTAAGTTTATAATATACCCCCTTTTTCCCCGAATGGTATAAAGACTACGGCACTCCATTAAATAAACATTAAACGCGGGCTGTACCCGTTTAATACGCGAACTAGGCGTAAACCGGTAACATTACGTTTAACGTATCGTATAACGTATTAACCCGTTCAACCCTAAATTTCTGACGCCGTATAACGCGCCCTTTAACCCTACCGCCGGTACCTTATAATAAGTCCATAAGCTAAGTATATAATACATCTTTTTTACCGCTAACATCGTATAACGTATCTGTTAACGCGCTGTATAATACATTTTTTTTTCGTCGATACCGTATAACGCGTCGTATAAAGTTGTACATCTACCTCTAATGCTATATATCGCGTTTCGTATAATACGTAACCCATATCGAATCCGATCCGCCAATCCCTATAAATACAAACACCTTCAATAGTCTTTGAAACTTCCTCCTTTTCCCATTTATAATGTCATCCTCCTTCATTAACCACCCTTTTTATAACTATTTTATTTCTCCTTTTATATATTTCAACTAACTATTCCCGTTAATATATTTCAATCTATTTCCCTAACTTATTATTATAGCTGACGTATGTAATGAGCCTCATTTAGGTTACGTTATCACCGACGTTTTCCAAAGGGATAATAAGCTACCTCATAAGATATATTACCCTATTATATATTAATACCTTGCTATTAACTACCCATTATATCCGCTTTACGTTAAATTAGATCTCACTCTTTTTAAAAATAGTAAAGATTAAAGTAAAATTTCTCTGTTATAAGCCAAAGATGCTTGTATATTATATATTAACCGTCTTTTTTAACTTTGAAGTTTCTGTATTTTATATCTGAATTTATCGGAAGTAAGGGTGTCGTATATACCAGAAAGTCCATAATAAGGTAAATTTACAAATAAGCTTTATAAAAAACCTGACCGTGAATTGATTCATCCTTGTAATATATTTAAAAAATAAGTTTATTTACGGTTTTACCCGGTTCATGTGCCCTCCAACGCCAGTTGGTTGTTATAGCCGAAGATAGGGGCTATACCATATCCACTACGTGTAAGAGTTAAGGAGACATCCCGGGTTATCGACCCGCTTTCACCCTCGTTTTTTTTAAGTCGGTTAATTAGTTTACCCGTGTTATAATCCAAGAACCAACTGCAGGTCATGGAATAGGCTAGCGGTCCGCTGCACTATCAGAAGCCTAATGTCTAACACATCAAGTCAGGGATCTCTCTTATGTAAGCACCCAGGGTTAGGGTTTGGACCGACAGGACCGCTCGCGGTCCAGTCGACAACATTGGGACCGAAGGAAGCGACATCGACTTCAGCGGTCCAGTACTGAAGACGGTATAAAGGTACGGATATATAAGAACATGGTTATCACCACACAGATAGTATTTCCTTCATAGCTCTTCAGTTGTTAATCTAAGTATTTAGTCCACACACCTGAATAGCCTAACGGCTAGTGATCATTCTACAGCACGAACAAACATTTTCTTGATATTGCACCTTTGTTACCTCTGCTACCTTACTACTAACATAAACCCCCTGACACCTTCTATTTACTCACGGGTATTTAGTGTGATCATTATATGTACTTAGTTCCCACCTTAACCGGGCTCATGCCGGGTACTTCTCATCCCATTGCATACACAGTCACGTAACCAATAAACTCAATGACCAATGACCTGAGTCTATAACATATACTATGTACTTGTACCTGACATAACACCTGCATTCGAAAAGCTGCTCAGACTCGTCGCTAAAAACTATAGTATAATGGCGGTTTAGGCTAATATACCAGATTTAAAAAGATAAGGTTATCTTTTTCTTAATTACTCCGCCATTAAAGTTAATAAAAAAGCTATAGGTAAAATGTAGGGTAAGTAAAATAAACCGTGAAAAGTTAAAAAACTTCGCATCGGTTACGAAAAGTCGTAAACGTATTTCAAACGATTTACGCTTTCGTATTATGAAGAAATCGCCGAGGTCATTATAGTCTATATACCCTAGACGTACCTAAATTTAAAATGATTTTCTAAATGTTAAATCGTTATGCAAAATCCCTTTTTTATCAATTAGCGTGATTATAAGGGTAATGCTTATATACTTCATAACCTCAATTACGTGCGATGTTTCAATATATTGTACTAACGGGTACCTGAAGTCGAAGGCTTTTAAGCGTAAAGCGAAATAAAGTCGTTGCTATTTTAATGCGATTTTACCCAAAAGTAGCCCGAAATCCCGAATGACAACAAAGTTTATCGTAATTATTTATAACAGGGCAACCTCTCTAGTTACAACGATAAAAGAAACTGTAACCAGTCTTTTCAAACCCTTTTACTAGTATCTAAAATACCAACTCTTAGCGTAATAAATAAATACAAGTATAACTACAACAATGGTTATTGTACGAAGGAGGTACGGTAAAAGCCTGTATTTTATTTATTGAAGTTCTTTATAATTCGATGAGACCTTTAAAGCTTTCGTTATTCGCTCACCGACATATACCCCTTGTAATAACACGCAATTAAACCAAAACCTTAACTATTATATACCTCGGAATTTCGTATAAGGCGAAGGCCTTGCAACCGGATCGATGGGTTTTAAGTCGATAGAAACGAAAGGATTCCCCTATTCAAAGAAGTTTATAGAGCCTTATCGCCTAATAATGTATAGTAATTCCGACTTTTCCGAAATAAAGACCAGCATATTATTACTTATCCACGTGTTCGCCTCCTGTAAGTTAACTTAAAGGCTTATAACGTTAAATTTTGAAAAGTCTGAGGTTTGAAAAAAAGAAAAACGGTATCAATATAAATAAAAACCTGGTTTATATAGTGTTCGGTGTTATGGACTCAAGCCATTAGCCATTGAGTCTATAAGTTACGTGACTGTGCACGTAATGAGATAGGCAGTACCCGGTTCGAGTCTGGTCCAGGCACGGATCGGTTGAGGTCTGTGCAAGGCACGTGTGAGAGCACGTAATGGGCTGGGCATTGGCTATGCCTATAGGTCCTGTACGGTAGATAGGTCCTATACGGTAGGCTACAGTAGTCTTTTCTAGTCTTTTACCGTACCTTAAAAGTAAACCCCATTTGGTACCTACTTAGCTTACTATTATAGGTTGGAATATAATATATTATCAAGGTTCTTCTTTGTCTTTTCGAAAGATTATTACTTATAATAAATGAATGGATGGTTAACGTGTATAATTTTGCGTTACATTTTGATGTCATGGGAGAGGATAGGCCGTTAATTAATATATAGTCCTCCACTTTTACAGATATACGTCTTACCCTTTCAAGGTCAACTTAAGCCGATATTTCTCGTTTACAAAATACCGTAAGTTATATCGCGTCGGTTATAAAATAGCTATCATAGCCGGGTTAATTGACTTTAATCATCGACTTCATGTTCGAATTCGTTTAGGTCGTAACTAAGATTTAGCAACTCGAAGCCGAATTAGGCGCAATTTGAATTAGATTTTTACCGGCTTAAAGTAGGCGAAAACGATATAATCAATCGTAATTCGACGGATCTACTTTCACGTAGGCGGCAATGCGCCAAACTATCAAATTTATATTAAAGGTGAATAAGATATGAATTAAAAAGGGTCGTTATACATTCTTTTATATATAGGATTATTATACGACGGCGGTAAAATAAGCGGTTAAAACTTATTACAAAGCCGGCGGATACGAGGGTATGTATAATACAGGCAAGTTTTTCGATTACATCTAAACTGTTTTTAACGACCTTTATTAAAAAAATAAAGCATTGATCGAATTAAAAGGGTTGGTTATAAGCGATAAAGTCTTATAGGCATTATTTGCTATTGGGTTCGAAATACTTTTAACTTCAACGAACAGCCTAGATTAGCCTTCGGCCATAAAGTGTAATTACTTATGCTTTCGCATATCGTTATGTATCTGCGACAAATCTATTACGGCAGGCGTTAGCCGGGTGTATTATATTGTAGCCTTGGAGAAGTACCGCGAATTTGTCGACGAATTAAGGTCTTTAAATTTAAAACAACGTTTTAGTCGTTAACTAACGGGACCTGTATAAACCTAACAGCCGGATAGTAATATAGTTATAATAGGGGTTTACACCCTTTAAATATTATCATTAAGGGGTCGTGATAATCGCGGTTAGTTATTTCGATACCATAGCCAGTTATTTTAACAAACCCGTTTGGTACGCATTTAAAACCAAAAATTTAAGGCGACGTAGGAGACGGTAAAGGAACATTAAGCTAAGCTCATTACGAGGCGTTACGTACGTTGTAGTTTGTCGGACCATTACCAACGCGATTACGAAATTCGGCCGATATTACCTTTTACGCAAGTATATACGGTTTAAGTAAAAAATGTAGAAAAAGGTTTCCTATTAACGATAACAGGAAAAGTCTAACTTTTAAATATAGTTTAATTTATGGGTTATATAACCTGAACAACGTAATTACAAAATCGAGGGGAAAAGAGTTTAGTTCAATTAAAATACGTATAAACGAGGATCTACTCCTTATCCTTATACTTTTTAATAATACTTACTTTTTAGATATTCAAGTAGATTTTAACTATAGCTATCATTATATTATAAGTAAGGCTTTAGTAAAACGGTTAAGAATCAAGTAAACTCGGTTATTATATTTTCGAAATCTCGATATGATATTAAAGGTACGATAAAATACGCGTATTACCTAAATAACCAAATTCTTTATAAATATTCATAAATAGTCGAACCCGATATTAGTATATATTATTTCAGAAAAAACGCATGATATAATTTTCAAAATACCCTACATAGGATATTAATAGGTAACTTTAATCAGTAATGGTGATCGTTCAATAATTTATAATTAAAAAGATTCGATTATTAACGCGGTAATAATACGCCTTAATGTAATGATCACACTAAATACCCGTGAGTATATAGAAGGTGTCAGAGGGTTTATGTTAACAGTAAGGTAGCAGAGGTAACAAAAGGTGCAATATCAAGACTGTGTTCGTGCGAGTGATGATCAGAAGCCGTGAGGCTATTCAGGGTAAACTGAATACTTAGATTGACAACTGAAGAACTATCTAATGAAGCTATCTAAGGTGGTGATGACCATGTCCTTATATCTAGTTCCTTCAGTTGGTACCCATACTGGGGGTGCTCCAGTATGAGGTTTGCGGGATCACTGGTGGTGATCCAAGTGATCCAAGTGAGCCGGTGATCCAGGTGATCCAAGTGATCCAGGTCACGTGACTTCTGCTGAGTCATCCGTTGTCCAATTGCCGTGCCGTACATGGGAAATGTGCTTTGTAAGCGTAGTGGGGAACATGCAGCGTCAGAGGATCCAACTGCAGTTCGTGTCATAACACTTAAGTCGGGGAATATATTGGACGTAGTAATGTTGGTTTTTATCGGTTTAGCGAAACGTTTATACCGAAAGGCATAACGTATGGAGGATGAATACCGGTTAACTTTTATTATTAGCCTTTATTAAATAACGCGGATTATATAACTAAAGGAGACGACTACGGTTAAAAAAGGATTAGTTACATTTTCTACCAAAATTAGCGGAATTCCGCGACTTATTCGATAAGGATCAGGTTATAGTCTTACCCCTAAATAAAGGGAAACTCCATTACCATATTTATATTAAATCGAATAAAGATAAATCTTTATTTAAAAGACATTAAGGGCTATTATACTCGATGTTACAAAATTAACTTTTAAGCTTTAACAACAAGTTACGAAGTTGAAAAATAAGAGTTAAATTCGGATTGGTTTTTTATCGTTTATAACGCCGGTATTACTTATTTTTAAGSKGGGAGGGGGGGGGGGGGAGTACGGTTTTATATCAATTATCAAATACTAAATGAAATTGACGAATAATATTGTTTACCCTTACCTTTAATTAAAATGACCATACATATATTATAGAAATCGATATAGCTTACAAAATTAGATATTCGGGCGACTTTTTACCGTATCTGAGTTACACTCGAATAGGAAAAATTAACGGCGTTTTATATGCGGTTCAGATTATTTAAATAATTAGTTACTCCCTTTAAGCTACCGGGAACGCCGGCGACGTTTCAAATATATATTAATTATATAATAACGGATATTTTATACAATTTCCTTATAATTACTTGAATGACCTTTTTGTCTTTTCTTCTAATATTAAATAGGTCTATATAATGACAATTCGCTTAATTTTAAAACCTTTTCGTAATACAAGGCTAAATATAAATTTTAAAAAGTGTAATTTCGTAATTGAAAGGGTCAAATACCTGGGTTTCATTATAACGGTTAAGGTAGGTATCCGGGCCGACCCTGAGAAAGTCTGAGTAATCCGTAAGTAGGAGTCACCACATACTATTCGGGAGATTCGAAGTTTTCTGGGGTTTAACAACTTTTATCGTAATTTTATTAGTAATTTTTCGGAGCTAACGGATTATCTCATCCGAATAATGAAGTAAAAAAGTCGTTAAGCTTAAATGAAGTAGAAGAAACATATATTTCAAACCTTAAAGAATGCCTTAATTACCGTCTCGATTTGGGTATATTAGGATCCTAATCGGTTAACGGTAATAAAAACCAACTATTCGAAATCGGCGTTGAAAGGGTATTTGTCGTAACGGGATAAGAATAATATCCTAAAGCCAATAACTCATCATTCAATACGATTAACAAATACGAAACGTAATCATATTATTTATAATAAAGAGCTTTTCTCGGTGTTATCCTATTTAAAAATGTAATCTTTCGAATTACGTAGTATCCGCACCCCTTTTACAATCCTAACGAATTACAAAAAAATAGAATATTTTTCCTTGCCACATTTAATTACGAAACGCCAAGTTAAACAAGCCGAAGTCCTTTTGCCTTTTTAATACCACCTAAGATATAAGCTCGCAACTTGAGGCTTCCACCCGGATACGTTAACCCGTAGATTATAAAATAAACCCAAGATTCAGAAATACCACGTACGAGTTTTTTAGTCTGTTTCCATTATTATATTAGACGTAGTATTAATAAACTTTTATATTAAGAGAACGTAAATTACGGTGTATTTTGTAAATAAATTTGTTAAAACGGAGGTTTGGTTATTCAATCGCAACGATGTATACCCCGAAGGTAAGCCGAAGATTTTAGAAGGGTTATCGAAGGCGAAACCGTCCCGAACCCGGCTTACGCTCGGGTCGTTATCGGGAATAAAGCCGGGGGATTTTAATACTCTGAAACCAGTGACATTGTTACAAACCCGACTCGTATTAAGCCCGTTAACATTATTAACGCCGAATAATCGTTTAATTTTCGGCTCGGATACATTAATGGAATTGTAAAATTAAAAAAATGATAAACGACTAGTTATATAAAGTTCGATTATTAGCGGTTTTAGAAAACGTTAAACGTTTCCTAACTAAAGCAAGATAATTGGTACAAATTACAGATTATAGGATTAATCCGCGGAGTATGTTACGTTACCGTAAACGTTTATAATTATCGAGTTAAAGATTATAAATAACAAAAAACTTATAGTAAACCCACGATTCGCCTATTATAGGTTATTTGGGTAAAAATATCTTATTTAGCTTTTTTTAACTAAATTACTATTTAAAAAAGATAGTCGTAAATATTCGACGCCTATATCGAATATATATGTACTATAACGAGACGAAATCTCATCGTACCTTACGATAAAGCCTCCTTTAACACCTCTTTATTCTAAATCGGTATTAAATACATATTTTTATCGATATCATAATCAACTTACTAACTATTAAAGGCGACTTTCGATATTTATTATTTATTACCAATCGTTCTTTTAGGTTCATTTAACTTAAAGTTATATAGTTTATAATTACTAATATGTAAGCGAAGTGTGTTCGGGATATATAGTAAAGATTTTATAAATTTTTAACTTTTATAATTAATAACCGCGGTTCGAATTATATAAATACATTTAAAACAACATTATAATTTTTGGTAAAACTTGTATAACTTATATTTACGACTTACTGTTCATAAAGAAACAACAATATTAAATATATTAATCAAAAATTTAAAAGTACTTACGTATCGTCATCATCTCTTTATAATACAACTAAGCTTTATATTTACCCGTTTATAAATTTACATTAAATAATGGAAAGTCGACAGCTATCGGGCTTAATACAAACTATTTAATAAATAGGTATAGAATGTTACCTATCCTGGAGGTAAACGAGGATATGAAGTCGTTAATTAATTCGGCGGAACAAGTTGTTACGTTTTTAGCATATTTACACAAAGGTGCGAAACTAATTTAAACGTTAATAACTTATATTTAATATTAATGGGAAATGACAACAAACTTTCGACGACTTCTAGTAAAACGATATAGAGTAAAGGATTAAGTTTACTAAGTTTACGTAATATTGAAACCAATCGCCTAAATAAAAAGCTTAACTAAATTCACAATTAATACCGGATCGTTGATATTTCAAACCTGTTCAATATTGTTTTAAACATTTTTAACAAATACCTTATATTTGACATAAACTTAATTAAATAAACGGTTTCGAGCCCCTTTTTAATAAGTTTTATCCGATACTCGCCTGGAACCAATTTTAGTTGTTAACGATATAACAAAAGGGTATATACGAACTTTTTTAAATCAAAACAATTCTTACGGTAAAAATGGGACGGGACGGAGTTCGCTTAGTATTAATTAAAAAAGAATATAATAAGCTGTAGTAAAAGTTATTAGAAAATTGCCAATATATTATAACTTTAAATAAATTTTAAGTGGAATGAAGAAATATTCAAGTTTATAATAACCCGGAATTTCGATGTCGACATCAAACTTATACTAAGTAACTTATGCGAACCAAATAGCTTAAACCTCGGAATAATACGTTATTTATAAAAGGAGTGGAAAGTTTATTATTAAATTATACTATAATATAATAGGTAAGGTTGGACAAATATTACCCGACTTTCTCGAATACTTATCCGATCGTAAAACGGCTTTTACCACGACCTAATAAGGATTTACCTACTCGTTATTATCATTGTTATGAAGGTCTAACGAATTTCGTCGTTATTAACGTTAAAGAATTTATTATAATTAATTCTGGATACTAAAAAACGCCAGTAAGGGAGGATAACGAAAGTCGTAACGAGCGTTAATAGGCGTTGATAAAGGCGTTTCGAAAAATGCGGGATAGGCGTAAGGCGACATCGAAAATAACGGATAACATTAAAAGGGACAGAAGTTAAGGGAGACCGATGCTAACGGCTAACGAAAAGCAGGGCGAAAAAAGCGACCTTTTAAACTGGTTACCAAAAACTACAACATTAATCTAAACCCAAATTATGCGGTCGGCCCAGGTACGATCCTCCGCCTGCTCGCAGTCGGCCCAATTAACTCGTTTTTAACTAAAGTAAATGAATAAAACACGGTTAAAATCGAGGTTCATATAATTAGGCTATAAATACTATTTGCTACATTTTATAAGCCATAAATTATATTAACTATAAAGAATATAACTTACATAGCTATATTATTTTAGTCATTTAGGTTAAAACCAAGGAAAGTTATAGGATAGGTATTCAAAAGGGCCGAGGCAAAAACGTTACGCGTTAATATATAATTAACTGAAAAATCCTGTTATTATAAAAAATATCGTAAAAGGTAACGGAAAAGTCTTAAAAAAGACGGACTCGGGGGAAAAAGGCGATGAGGACGTATAGCTAAAGGGGTGACGGCTTATACGGCTGGCACGGTAAGGAAGTTCTATACCCGAACTATATCGCGAAACCAAGCGAACTAATTAACTAATTTAAAAAAATCGAGGGTAAAAACTGGCCGATAACTTGAGATATCTCCTTGCAACTTACGTGTAAGGGATAAAATATGGCTTTTATCCTCAGCTGTAACAACTAATTAACATAAAAGGGCGCGTAAAACGGACGAAGCTGTAAATGAACTTGTCTCCTAAACATACTACGAAAAAATATTAAATTACGGCTGGGTTTTTTTGTAAAATCAATTTGTAAATTTACCTTACTATAAAATTTCGACACGTACAACAGCCTTATACCCGATAAACTCGAATCTACAGAAGCGGAATACCAAAGTTAAAAGGGCGGTTAATATACGATATATATACGTTTTTAAATTATAAAGGAGGGAGCTTATTCTTATCTTTATCATTACTAAAGACGAATAGGTCTTCTATAACGCGAGGAAGTTATAAAAAGCAGTTAATGATAGAGTATTCGTATATAATAGGGTAATATAATTTACAGGACGGCTTATTATTTTGACTTAAGGCGCTGACGGCAGCGTAACCTAGATCAGGTTTATCATATACGTTGGTTATAAAGACGAGATAAAAAAATAACTAAGAAATATTGATAGGAATCGGTAGCTAGTATATAAAGGGGGGAAGTGAAATTGTTACGAAAAAGGGTAGGTGACAAAGGGAGGGCGAGGTTATAAAGGGGAAAAAAGGGAAGTTTTGGTGGCTACGGAGGCGTCCGTATTTATAGATATTGGCAAACCGGATTCGATAGGATCTACGTGTTATATGAGGCGCGTTACATGGAATAAGAGGCAGGAGCGAGGCATTATACGGCGCGTTAAAAGGTACGTTATACGGCACTGGCGGCAAAAAGAATATAACATACAGTGCGTTATAGGGTACATTATATGGTATTGGTGGCAAGAAAGATATATTATACGATAAGCTCAGGGGCGCGTCATACGGTTCCAGCGGCCTGGGATCAGACTGGCTGATACTTTATACGGCACGTTAAAGGCGCGGTATACAGCGCCGGCGGCCTGGGGTCGGATCGACCCATACGTTATATGGCGTGTTAAACGCCGCGTTACTAATTCGCGCTCGGCCCGCGTACTGGACGGGTAAAACCCGCGCCTAACTTTTAACCAATGGGATGCCGCAGTCCTTATAGTATCCGGGGAAAAAGGGGGTATATTATAAACTCAAGCTATTAGCTATTAAGTCCATAGGTTACGTAACTATACACGTAAAGGGGTAGGCAGTACCCGGTCCGGACCCGATCCGGGAGCAGACCAGGCGCAGTCTGTATACGGCACGTATAAGGGTACGTAACGGGCTAGGCACTGGCTATATCCATAGGTCTTGCACGGTGGGCTACGGTAGCCTCTACTAGTCTTCTACCGTACCTCAATAGTAGACCTCATTTGGTACCTACTTGGCTTACCATTGTAGGTCGCACCATAACATTCGGTAAGGTTGAATATATAAATTATATAAAGTATTGTGGAAAGGGGTAAGCCTTACGGGGTATCGAGGTTAAATTTGAAAACTCCGTAATCGTCGTTCAATTTCTTGTTTTATCCTGTTTTTGGTTCAAAACCCTATGATAAAATTTAATACACTTTGGTAAAACCTTAAACTTCGTATTTTAAATATTAGCCGGTTATAAATTAAATTGTTGAAAGCCTTTTATACGTCTTGAAATAAGATAGATGTAACCTTATTATTAACGAATACAGACCTTATATCGTAAATTAAGGCCGCGATTTAATCGGCAGCAGATCGTTTAGGTGTTTTCCCTCCGTGTTGGATGCTAACCAAACCCCGTGTAAAAAGGAATTAAAAGATTCACTAGAATATATTGCGTTCTAACCCTTTAAAGTATACCGGGATCAATACAATTAGTTTATAAAACCGCAATTATTATAAATCCCGGTCCCCTAATTTAAGTATTATAAAAACTTTCGACCATTGTTATATTTGCGAAAAGACCTTAAGGCGAAGATATTTATTGCAAAATAAGCGTAAAATCCCTGTAATATATACCTGATGAGCTTTAAAAAATCGTACTGTTATGTGTTAAAGCTTGATGGACGTGTTTCGAACGCCTATAGTATTTCGTTATACCTCTTTGTTGAAGATATTAAACCCCTACAGGACCCTATATTCAGATCCGTCCTAATTGTTTAAAAGGTCGTCGATAAGATCATTAATAACTAAAAAACTATTTAAAATATTCTTTTGAAATACTTAGGCTTATTAACTTTTGTCAAAAATAAATTAGTTTTTTAACTTAAAAGGGGGGGCTCAAAGCCCTAATACGAGGGATCAGATTCAAGGGAGACCCACGGGATAATAAAGTTGTAAGTAAAACCCTGTAATCGAACCCACTATTTAGGCTAAGGCGGACGACCATAGTAGCCCCAAAGATATTAGTAAAAGTGAGGTCGAGGATATGCCCTAAGTAGTATTTAGGAACTCTCGCCTCTTCGTTAAAATACATGCTGGTAGAAAGTTCCCAGGTGTCTAGGGCTCGTCCTTCGCCGGCATTGTTTTACATCGGTTCTGCCCAGCTGTATAAGAGGTTAAAGTCGCCTCTTACGACGATTTAAGACCCGGGTGTCTAGTTGCAAACCTCCGAAAAAACCTCATCAGTAAACTGATCTCTGTAAATGTTGACAATATGGATTCTATTGACACGTAGCTATAACGAATCCCTGCCGGGGCTTGGTCTTAAATACGTGACATTAAAGGACACCTCTTTTCGGAAGTATGTCAGAACCCGAGGCCGAGTGGTTTATTACTTTCTTAGTTCATTCAGAGTTTTAATTAATGTTGTAACTTATCTTTTAGTATTTAACGATTGCATAGATTTAGAAGTCATTTGTAGGTACGTTCAAAATATCAATAAATTTGGTATAATACCGTTAAGGTTCATCGTATTCTTAAAAAAATTTGCTCCTATTTACATTCTTGTTTTGGAATTTGTAAAATTATTAATATTTAATGTAAATATATTTTATGCCTTTTGAAGAAGTATTTACACTATTTCGATTTAACTAATACCATAATAATCTTTAATAATGACTTATTTACATTAATTCTCCATTAATTTAACGTTAATATAAAACTCCGTCATGGTGAAGTTGGTATCAATATTGTGGACTAATACTACCGAGAGTCTAAGGTATAGGTTGATCCATGAAGTACGTAACATATTTTATATTTCTTTTGTCGTAATAGATTTAGTGAATTTAATACGATAAAAAGTTATCATGAACTTAAAAATATAAAATATAGGTTTGACGTTTAAATAAAACACGTTGACAAATACTATGAAGTTAAAGTTTTAGTCTTTTTTCAATGTGAATTTTTTTTTTGGGGGGGGGGGCTTGGAGGTGTATTTCATATTGATATTAAAAATATTTTATTGTCTTTAGCGTTAAAAAGTCTATACCTTTATAACTATTTGCTATAAAAACCTTGAATAGCTGATTAATTACTGGGTGTTTGAATCAATGTTATAGTTAACAAGGTAATAATTTCTTCATGTTTAATATCGTTATTTCTGTCCTTTAAATATACAAATACGAGTGATCCTATTTCAAATTAAGTGGGAATATTTGGCTGTTATTTTCAACCAATTAATTAATTTGAACATTGACGTTGACGTCGAGTTTTTTTCATGTTTTTATAGTAAACTAGGAAGGAGGTAAGTGATTTCAGGATGTGAAAGGTAATAGGTTTAACGATTATAGTTACAATCGTCAATCCAAGTGAGGAGAGTTCTTTTCCAGGACTAAATTCAACTTTGGCCTTAATGGTATCCCTATGGTCAAATTCCGTAGCAATATTAGTATCCCTTTGCAGTAGAATATATTACGAATATCCTCTAGTTAAGTACAGCGTTACAATAGTATTTGGCATAATACCTCGAGATTTTTTCTTTTGTAGTGATCGCTAATGATAAATGAACGTGTGAGGTAAGAATTTTTCATCATTATAATGAAATATAGGGGTTTTTACTTGTTAAGTGGTATAAGAAGGCGTAGTAAACTAATTATTACGTTGTTCTAAGGTTATGACTAGTATTCATATACTAATTAATGACTTTCGGTTTATTTTCCTCATTTTGTACCATTGAACCTTCAAAGTTCAAACGCGTTTAATATATTATCGATTCAAATTAAAAGCCTATTAAATATCATTTATTACTCTTTTTGATTATTATTCAGATATAGTATATCGTGTTCATTAACAACTTAACTTCCTATAAATCCAGACCCTTTTAGCGTTTGGAAGAAACTTCTGTGACTAATTTGAAGATTTTAGAGAAGAGTATCCTCTTTTATGTGCGTTACTATTTGGACTTTTTTATTTCATTTTAATATCACTAGACAGCGTTATCCATGTGGTGTGACAATTGCTGCTACGATATAATCCTATAGATACCGGTGGAAGGGATCGTAATCCGGGTTCTCTGAAGACTTGTGTAGACCCCAGGATCTCCGGATCATTTATCCAAACAAAAGCTTAGGGTACATTACAGTTTAAAGACCCGTGGGTACATAAATTCAAGCTCTAGTTTAGCTAACAGAAGCGGCTTTATAAGTCCCCACCCTGCGCCTGCTTGATCTAGGAATACAACTGTATGGACCTCTTGAAAAAGAGCTTTGTGAAATATAAATATGAAAAAAAAACCCATGTTAAGAGCGAAGGAAAACGCGTTGTAATCGCTTATACCATTGAGTTCCATAAATTGTTATTAAAATACCCCTATCCATGTAATACTATATACGTTGCACGGTTAAAACAAAATAAGTCAAAGAGAAGCATTTATTAATACAATTACTATTTATAAACTTCCTTTATGCATTACCAAAAAAACCACTTACAATCAGTAAGCAACTCTTACAATTTATGATTAATGGTAAGAGTTACTATATTGATGAAATTAATAGCGTTATTAAGTAAAAGAGGACTCCTACGCGTTTTATATCTCTATATTGCTTACGTAAAAGGTTTTAAGGTCCTTAAAAAGATTATACCTATATATGCCCCCCCCCCCTCCAACTTTTCCTCCTTTTCCCTCTCCCCCACCCTGGTTAACAAGGTCCTTTATAACCCTATTTTGTTTTGTAAAACCCAAATTTATACAGGTTATATAAAATCTCTTCTTACCGTGGAGGCCGACGATAGGGTTTGTGTCAATAGAGTTAAAGCGAGTGTAAAATGTATTCGTTACGATCACAAAAGTTTTATCGGTTACGACTTTATATCAAGGGGTTTAATAATAATAAGTGGTAGTAATGAAATGTAAGGGCGGATAAATTTTTATCGGCATAATTATCGCTAGAATTTTAGTTATTTACTATGCGTCTGTCATTGCGAAGGCGCCTATTAAACAAACAACCGCCTTTCGGCGGCCTTTCCGCTCTGTTATCGAAGCGGCAAAGGGTGTCGCAGTGTAATCCACGGACGCGGCGTTATTAATGGGTCGTCGCACGGTACTAATGCGACAAGCCTTCTTTTCCGGCGAAAGCGGTACCAACAACGGCGATAATAACAATATCAGTAGCGAAATAGGTTCGATCGAAAACCAACTCATTGCCGACGCCCCTGTCGCTGACCTCGCTACCTCCCCTTCCGCCGGAATCGCTGCCGCCGCTGGACCTTCACCTAAACTTAACCTTCTCCAATAATAAGAATAGGCGCGGCGGGCAACGATTATAAAAACCCTTGTACCAATCGATATAAAGTTATTAAACGAATATAGCCCATAATTTATAATTTATGATAGATCGGCAGGTGTAAAACTTCAATATTACCGACTCATTTAATTTTTTCATCAGCGGACAATAAATTTCGGCCTATTGAGGTTGCAATTTGATTTTACGTCGTTTAAAAAAAACAATTTGTAACATAAACGAAAATCTGGACATTCTTAAAATTCAAAGGAAAAAAAAGAAAAAAAATCATGTAACCATCTATTTCAAGTCTTTTGATGTAACCGTACCCAAAGTTCATCAATTTTTCATAACGCTGGGAAAAACATTAAATATACGGTGTTTTACTCTCATTCATATTAAATATAACATCCATTCGTATATATAAGTTTAAAACGTAAATAACATAATGTAAAATTCTTACAATGATACCTTATCGTTGAAAACCGATTGAAAAGGGCAGAGAAATGAAAATAATAATAATAAAATTTGAATACCGGATTTTAACGAATTCTAGCCCGGATTTGGTTAATACATAAATCCTTATCTTTTATATAAAAGGGATAAATTATGCTGTTTTTCAATGCACTTATTTTTTCTAATTGCTCTTGATTGTAACTGAAGTATAAATTTAACGTCTCTGGTAAAAGGATAATCGATCACGTATAACCGGATAAAAATATTTATACAGTTGTTCTCAAATGTATTAAGGACCTTGTTTCGGTCGATACCTATATACCCAAAACTTTTACCGTTATGAAACCGAAGTAGATTTCGGTAACAACGTGAAATCTATTCATCACCCATTGGAATAAAGTGACAGGGTCTTCTGTCGATCCTTATATTACAAATATATCATCAAAAAACACCGTGATCTTTTTCATAAAAACGCGTATAACCGTTTTAAGGCCTTGATACTCTCTGATTAACTCTATTTTGAAAGCTTATATAATAAATTAAAAGATATTGCATCCTTCTACGATTATATTACCATCACAAAGAACCGCGTATATACACGAAGCATATCATTATTTGTTATGTCATTATTTGTACTTATCGGTAAAATTCGTAGCCTAATTTTCTTTGTGGTTATTGAATTAGTTTTCAAAATCAAAGGTAATTGTTTCTTGAGTTTACCTATTTATAAAGGTTTCGAAAAACTAGGGGAACACTGTAACAATAATAATATAGGCTACGGAAAATTTAGGAATTTTATGTTCATTAAAAATAAACCTGATTTAAATTAAATTGTTATACAACTCGTATAATAAAGTTGTGAGAAATAGTTAAAATATGAAAGCACGTTTCAAGGCGTCATCTCCACCACGAAAAGCCGTACGAACCACCTAAATACATATGTAAAGTAAATCGACCCGATAATACCAGGTACTAATGGTATAAAATACTGTTATGTAACCATAAACAAGGAAGTTTTAAAAGACGTTATAATACATCGAATAAAAGAATATCTATCGTCGATACTTTTTAAGCGAAAGGTGAATGCAAATTGTCAATACTTCAAAACCATTTTGAAAAAAGGTATTTCAATGTTACGAAAGGCAACGATACTTAGCGACCTCTCTTGCCGCGGCAACTAAAGGGACTATAACCTGCTCCTCAATAAAGTTTTAGATGTTGCTGGTGTACTAAGTTTCGGCGTAGTAAGTAAATATAGGCACGATAGTAGCGGCGACAACTGTTCGAAAGAGATGAGGCAAAAGCTCATGCCTCGTGCAGGAAAGTCCTTTACAGTACCGCGCGACCTTTAAAGCCCTCGCCACGTGTTTTCCGATGTGAAACCACCCTAACAAGGCTCTTTTAAACCAAAACCCTAGCTAGTATGAGCCAGTGACTTTAGTATTTGGAGAGGGGTTTGTAACCGAGTGTACTGGCCTTACGCTAGATAAAATGGGCGTGGTTTTTATCGTCAGCATTAAAGTTATAAACATAAGGGTATATATGAGTCTATCTCAGTATCTATATTATTACGGTCGTAAAAAAGGATTACCATTAGCTAAAGAAGAATTTATTGGTAGCGTTAAAGTATTGTAAATCGTATTTAAACTTTCTATAACCCTTAATATCCCAGAAAATTTGTTAGAGTAACGTATTTTCATTAGCTCTCATATTCCATATTATATATTGGCAAAGTATAAAACTTTTGATCATTTAAATAATAAGATTTATCTTGTTTTTCGAATTTTTCTTTTTGTTTCAATATGTGGGATTACTTCATAGTGTTTCAATTTGTATGATATTGGACTGAGTTAATATCGTATTTGAAGTGAAAATTAAGATTATCGTCAATCTCGAAACAACGAATAATTAGGTAAGTATCGAAGGTGATAATCCTCAGCTTCACCAATATGGATACAAGGAAATAAAGAGTGAAAAACTTGCAACTTAATCCTAATTTAACGGCAGATATTAAAAGTATATTAACATCGAGAGGATTATACGACTTATCTTTATACTTTTCTTTATCACTACTAATGTTTAAAAAAACCGTAATTACCGCGTAATTCATATTTATTATAGGAACATCTTGAGGAGGGAAAGTAATGTATTGGTCGTACAGGTTATTTAGGCTTTTTGACTGATAATCTTAGAGATAGTGTTAGTGTTGATAGGTAGGATAGTTATTTCGGATATAGTTCAGGGGGGAAAAGCTATTATTCGTTTGTATAGTAAGTTTGTGCCTAAACAAGCACCTTTTCTACGGTTGGTATTATTGGCGGACCTGTTGAAATTACAAGTGTTAGAGACTTCAAGGATTGCCGTAAATTTAATAATAATTCTGTTGGTGTTAAGGGACTTTTTGGCAGGACGTTTAATTAATTTCCTGGTAAAATCAAATTATCATTAAGTTTTGGTTAATTAATTTCTAGTTATTGTCAACTTCATTGAAACGTTGAGAATTTGGAGCAAGAGGGTTTGAATAACTTATTTGGGTTGAAATAAGACTTTGCAAACGTATGTGTAGGCGTTGAGAGATGTTGTCGCTAGCAATACTTTTGCCCTTATCTTTACGTATTTACTAGGGGTTTTTATCGACAGCGTATTTGTATAATATATTTTCTTAATTACCCTTTTCCCTTTCCTTATGAAAAGATTCATCCCGCTATTATATAGTTCAAGTTTTAGCCTCATTTCAATTTCTTAGTTTGTCTTCTTTCATATATCAAAGGTTTAGTCGTTGAATTATTTGTAAAAGCTGTCGAAGGTAATATGTTTCTAATTGATTTTATTAAGGTTTAAGTTGTGGATTAAGCGTCTGATTTCGTTGGTCTATTGCTCAATTATAACAGTTTCATAAACTTCCGTAAACCAAAGTTAATTATCATAATGCTTGACAAATAAAAGTTCGAGAGTTTTAATTACTTCCATTTTTTTGGGGGCTGGTAATGGTATCGATTTTGATGTTTACAGTAGCTATTCTGATGAAGATTAAAGTAATATAACGGAAAAAGATGAATATAAAAGGGTATATAGTAGGTTGTTTGTCGCCAAAGTTATTGGTTAAAATAAAAGGAATCGTGGGACTTAGCCGTTTGCTGTTTGCGATTTCTAATAATATTACCAGTAATAGTAACGACTTAACTTTTTATTAACTTTGGTAACTTGACAATTTAGTAATTTGAATGACTTGAGACTTTCTAGCGGTCAATCTTGATATTATTCTTTTAAGACTGGTTTAATAAATATTTTTGATATTGTCAATAAAGAAACCTTCTCCTTCTTTAAATTGTCATGAACAACTATACAGTTTATAAGCTTTTCTGAATTTCTTCCACGAATAAATACATAAAATATAGGGGCACTTCAATAGAATATTTCTTTTTTCATGCTTAAATGAAGCGTAATAATTAGAAAGTAACTTCTTTTTTTACTTTCTCTTATCTGTGTTCAACTTAATAAGGATTGATTAGTATTGGTCGGCGATTTTTGTTATGATGTAGTCGTTTAGAATCTCGGTTGAAGTAATTAGTATACTGTATTAAAAGTGTTTATGTGTTACTTTTGGGTTTAGCAAACAGCTAGCCGGTCTACATACTAATTTTTATGGTCAATTGCTTGGCCCATGCTATAGTCCAAATTGGGTACCTACTATAATTGACTTACAGTAAATACTGTCAACCTACAAAAAATGCAGTCAACTTTCAGTAAATATAGTTGACTTGACTATACTGCAATTTATTGCTGTTCCAACAGCTATATTATTGGGACAATTCATGGATTTTGAACGGAGATGAGTTAGAAATGAAATAAATAAATGAACAAATATATTCAAACCTTTATCACTTAATAAAAAACTATATAATGAACTTATAAAAAGCTTATAACAATAAAAACTAACTTGGAATTCAATTTCATTAGATTAAATATTAATTTAGGCGAACTACTATTAAAAAATTCATTTTTCAAAACCTACTCCGAAACTAATTATTCAATAGGTGGATAAAACATTAGTATTGGTAGGCTTTTATAGTTACAACGTAGTCCATTTGAATAATAGTCGAAGTAACTGGTTCTGAATTAAGAAGTATTAATGTGATAACTTTTAAGTTGAGCCCATTGATAGCCGATCTATATACTAATTTATATAGGCAACTATTTGACCTGTATCACAAATTAAATTGTATACTCTATAGTATTTAATCTGAAGTTAATACAGTTAAATTGTAGTCAGTGAAATTAACCTACAGTTAATAAATTTAATTTAGCTATACTGTAATTGATTTTTATTTCAATACTAGTAAACCTTTGTTTATGTATATATACGCTAACCTAGTCAATCATCAATGTATGGTTATCGCTAAAGTCTCTTCCATTCCTATCGGTAATACCTCTGTGAATATCAATCTGTTTCGCACTCAAATTAACTTAAATTATAATCCTGCATCTTATAACTCTAGGTATGAAATCCCTATATTTCCACATACAAGTTTTTCGTTACACAATTGTGTACCACTAATCCTATACTTTTTGTCAACATATTTGGGTACAGGTTTTTCATGCACTACTATCGTAGCAGTCGTTTAATTTGCTAGGGTGTACCTATTCCTCCCTACTACGTTCCAGGTAGTCTACGTATCCATCGACTCTGATAGTTACTATATTATAACTAACGAATCTTTTAAATGCGCTATTAGGTATAGGTTTGGTTATAGCGGGGTTGTCTTTTCCGTTTATTTATCTCAATTCGTTATTTTTTCGAGCGTTATATGCTTTCTTTAATACCATTATTATTTGTAGGCTTTTATCGTTGCAACGTAGTCGATTCGAATCCCCGTGGTCGAATTAACAGGTGCTGCGTTGATATTGTTGATTGAGGTATGTAAGTTCTAAGTTTGGCAGACTGCTAGCCGATCTACACACTAATTTGTATGGCCAAACGCTTTGGTCTGTGCCACATTTTAAAGTGGACACCTACTACATTGCTCTTGCAGTGTAGTTCCACAAACTACAGTCAATGTGCAGTACGTACAATCAACTTTACTGCAAGTAAAGTTGACTTAACTGTATTGCATTTGGCTGTTATTCCAACACTAGCGGCTTTTTGTTTTGTGCCTACACGCCAGCGTAGCTTGCCATTAATCGGTGGCAACCTCTGAAATCCCTCCTCAATCCATAAGCTAGACCCCTGTCAATTCCAATCAATCTATACTGAAAACAACCTTAACTACAGCCCCTTGTAGCTCTTTTACTCTACCCTCCCAAGGCCTTCGTTTCTCAAATCCCGTACACAAATCCTTCGCCACAAGCCTACGCAAATCAATTACGCCACCACTTACGTACCCTTTGCCAGTAGTTTAAGCTACTGCCATCGCTACCATTGCCCTAGCGGTCTTCTAATTTGCCAAAGCAACCCTGTTCCTCCATATCACGTGCTAGGCGGTCCACGTATCCCTCGATTCGTATAGTTAGCGTATTACTATCCACAAACCTTTCCAGAGCGTTATTGGGCGTAGCTTTGGTTATAGCATTGGCAAGGTTACCTTTACCATTGATCCACCGGAACTTATCGATTTCCCGGGCTTCGTATACCTTCTTTAACGTTATTTCGTCTATAATCAGGTGTTTTTCATTAGTCGTACCTAATTTAATAGGCATTTGTAAAGGCTTCGGAAATCAGTATATACTATCACAAGTATCGGTAATGAATAGAGCTATTGAGTAATAATCCTTAATGTATCGTTAATTACTATACCGATGTCAAAGCCTGTTTTTATACCGTAAACTTTAAAAGCTAATAAGTTCCAAGTTATAGGTTTATATTTAACAGATATCTAATGTATAAGGTTCCCGGTAATCGTAAATCATCTTTCCGCCTTATCCTCGTTAACGAACATTATTAAAAAGCCGATTTACGATATAAGGTAAGTATTATTGGAAAATGACTCGTTCGTAAAAATTATTAACTTCGCCTTCGTTAAATTTGCAAAAACCATGTTAATTCTTTTTTTTACATAATCTATTTGCTATTAAATCTGTTTATTTAACTTATCAAAGTCTTCGTCTTACGGGTCCTATACCTGTACCGCAATAGAAAGGTCGTATGATACCTCCGGTTAATATAGCGTAACGATATAGGCCATAGATACCCTTTACTCCAGGTATCTTTGTACCCTTACCTCGTTAGCCTTGTCGATAATCTTTAAGTTTGTGGCTTTCCTCTTTCAACGTAGGCTAATACAAATGCGGCTTTTAGCCTTAACATCATGTATACGAAGTAAAGATCCGTTAAAGTTAAATTATATACCTTTAACTAAAGTTTTATTTAACTAACACTTTCAAAGGCCTAACTTTTCGATAACACGTTATTCGCTATTATAAATCTAATATTGCCAAGGAAAAGGGTATCGTTAGTTTATATACCTACGATACCAAAGTCCTTAAATTTCATAATTAATAAATACAGGTTAAATATTGAAGTTTTTATACCTAACCTATTTTTAAAGTATATTTACTTAATTAAAAACCTTTAGGAACTAACCTTCACTAATCCGTTTAAAGGTTAAATACAGTGTATTATCGCATTATTCGGAAACTTATTTCTCAATTTTTATAGTAATCTTAACGATATAATCCGTTATAAATCGATAACAAATTACGTATAGGTCGACGTAATATCCAGGCTATTAGATGTAAATTAATCTTTTCCGCCAATAGTTAAACTAATAGTAATAAGAACAATTAAATGTTAACTTTTTTTTTAAAATTATAAGCGATTAAGTAAAGATCCAGTTTTTACTTTTATTACCGCATCCTTAGGCGATTAGCCGTAACTTTTTGTACAGCCGATCCGTAGTTTTACTTTTGACCTCGTAAATCATCTTTGATTTAAAAATAGTGATATATTAGACTTTAAATTACGTTAACGACATAAACTATATAATCCCCCATAATAAAAAGTCGTTAATTTCTACTTAATTAATTTCCTTAAAAGGTCTACCCGGTAAATTAATAATACTTTTAACACGTAACTTCAAAGTAAGTTTTCTGTTAAACTTTTTTTTAAAAAAATCTATACCGTTGTATATACCCTATTATGCTTATAATCTTTGTTTTCTCCTATTTAATGTATATTCTCCTTTTAGGTGGTTTTCTACGCCGTTGACGTTCCATTGACTTGTTAACAATCGGTTCGAGATGTTTATATTAACTGATTTGCTCGGCTCGGAGGTTATTGATGTTATGATCTTTATTAAACCTAAAAGGTCTTTTATACGGCTTAATTTATATAATTCAGAAAGTTACGGGGCCGCTAAGAATTTCAACCACCACATTTAAATTAATCATACTTAAAATTTTATACGGTCTATCTTATTTATCTAGCTTACGCCACTTAAAGACTTTACTTTAAAAATTGAATGAAAACACGTCTTCTATTAAAGGTCCGTTTTTAGTATTAAAGGCATCGTTAACCTAGCGGCGTATCGATTCATTTTTTAGTTCCTTTAGTACTTTGTTATATGTTATAACACACTTTTGGGTGCTTAACGGGGGTGGCGACTTAATCGTTATACGTAAGTAAAATTTAAATACCAGCAAAATTGATATAAATCCATTAAGGTTAATAATATCGTTAAAACCTTTTACCGCGATTTGAAACCATACCTTTAAGTTTATGAAGCTTTCGATTTCTAATATAAAGATATCGTAAACCTTTCGTAAAAGTGTGTATACCCTTTTCACTTTACTAATACCCTAATAAGTTTTTATAAAAACTTATTTTTATTAAATTCCTAATAATTTTACATTAGTTTAAAACTTTATTATAATAAATTTAATATCGGTATTGTAAACTAATACGTTTGATGAGCTGAGGTACGTATTAATCTATAAAGTACGTAGTACTTTCCATATTTCTTTCGACGTAATGGTTTTAAAAAACTTAACGCTGTAAAAAGCTGTAACGGAATCTATAACGTATAATACTAGCTTACCGTTTAGATAAAACACGTTTACAAAGATTTCCGAGTAAAAGTTTTAATTCTTCTTTAACGTAAACTTAAACTTTAAAAGGGCTTAAACATTTATTTGGTAATAATAATAAATGCGTTTAACTACTTTTAATACTAATAAATTCATATCTTTGTAACTAATTACCTTTTAGATTTTATAAAGTCTATTAGGTATCGGGTAGTTAAACCTACGATATAATTGACGAAGTTTTGTTTTTGCTAAGTTTAACACCACGACTTTTTGTCTTTAAAGATAAAACTAAAGATACCCTTACTTAAAATTAAGTGGAAACTTTTTACTCACTTTAATATATATTAGCTTATCAATCTCAATATTAACGTTAACGTCGATGTTTTTTATATCTTTAAAGCAAATGAAAATGATGGTAGGGGATTTTAAGATATGGAAAACAATAGGGCTAATAACAATTTTTACTATCGTCGATCCCAGTAAAAATATCTCTTTCCCAAAGCTAAAACTAACTTAAGCTTTTCCAGAATACATGTGGTTAAGTTTCGTATTAGTATCCGTATCCCTTCGTAACGCAATATATTACGAATAACCTCCTCTTAAGTACCGTACTGCCCCCATATCTGGTATAATCCCCTAAAAAACTTATTTTACATACCGATTTTAAATAGTAAAAAGGTATATAAAGCCAAGGTCTTTATTTTTATAAAGGCGGTAGGGGTCTTTACATATAAGGCAGTATAAAAATACGTAGTCGGCTAATTATTACGTGGTTTCTGGGCTAGTACCGGTATTAGTATTGATATCTTCGTGCCAGCTAATAGCCTTCAGCTTATTTTCCTTTTTTTCAACTTCACTTATATTAAACTACGTAATACGTTTTATATAGTCCTATTTTAAAGTAAAGGGGTACTACGTATAGTACATCACCTGTTTTACGTTACGTTCGGCGACAATATAGCGTATTAATCAATAGCTTTATTTTCCGTAAATGTAATATTTCTTAACGTTTAAATTAAAGTTATTCAGCCGACTTAAAGATCTTAAAGAAGATAAATACCCTCTTCCATTAGTAGAGGCCCAGACTTTTTGTTAACCGTACTTGCCGGGTTGTCCATACCGTCGATTAATGTAATACTAATTAGAAGGATTTTTTTTCGTTACTGAATTTCGGAGCTTATAGGTACATACTAGTCGAACTGAAAACTCGAACAGTTACGGTCGCAAGCAAGAAATGTAATTAACTAAAAAACTCTTCGTAGGTGGTATCAGGGTATTATAAGACGTATTCGAACTCTTTATAACCCGTAACGACTTGTTGGACCTATTAGCGTAAGGTAACTTCGATAACTCCTATGTTTCCTATTATTGATTGGCAAAGCATTAACATATTAAACATCTAATTTAAAAGATCTATTTTGCTTTTCGATTCTTTTTTGTAATGTAATATGTAAAACCACTTAATGATATTCCAATCCGTATAATATTGGGTAAGGTTGATATCGTATTCGAAGTAACCCTTTATGCTATCGTATATTTCGCGGAAAAAGTTATAATTTGTTAGGTATCGAAGGTAGTAATCCTTGGCTTAGCCGTCAAGAATATTGGGAAACAACGAATGAAAACCTGATTACTTAACTTTTATTTAGCAACAAATATTGAAAAATAAGCGTAACTTGACATCAAGGAGGTTGTATAGCTTACCGTCATACATCTTTTCACCTCCCCAAGTCTTAACGAACGTAATAATTACCGTACAGTCCGTATAATTTATAAGGACGCGTTGAGGGAGAAGTGTAATATATTAGTCGTAAGGATCTTTTTCACTTGGCCAGAAAAAAAACCAATGTTATTATTGGTATTAATAGGCAGGATAATTACCTTTATCTGAGTTTAAAGGGAAAAAGCCAGTAATCGTGTCTATAGTCGACTTACGTGTAAATCCGGTCCTTCTTTAACTTGGCTATTAAAACTGGACGTACTAAGGAGCTTAGAGGAAATGTGCCTGGTGATACCCGCCATAGGAGGGTTGGCAATAATCTTCTTGGTACTAAGGGGTTTGGAGAGGCTCTTACTTAATGGATTGATGGATTTAAGGGCTTGCGAGGTATTAGTCGATTGATTTTTCACGTCTGTTCGTTTAAGCCCAAACAGGTCTTTACGAAAGTATATGTAAATGTTAAAGGTTATTGTCGCCAACAGTCTCCTTACTCTTAACTAAAGTTCATTAGGGTTTTTCATCCGTAGCATAATCGTAAAATAAGTTAGCCAAATTATCTTCCTTTCCTTTATTCGTAGGGAGTTCAACTTCTCGAACGAATAGCTCGGTCTTCATTCTTATCTTTACTTATCTTTCCACCTATTTTCACATATCTATACTCCAGTCGAGAAACTAGTCTTAAAAGTCGTTAAAAGATATAGGTCCACGGTTAATTCTGGTAGTGTTTATATCGAGAATAAAGTGGCCGATTACGTTAATTAAGTGTCTTGGGATAAAGTCTTTAGTGACTTTAGTAAACCAGAGATTTTCGTCGTAATATTTCTTGAAGATAGCGCCGAGGTCCCTAATTTCTTCCTTCCCAATATGATTGGTAATAGGTTCAAACTAGGCGTTAACGGTAACCATTTTAAAATTTTGACTGGTGAAAGGCTTGGTGGTTAAATTGATAATTTAGGGGCGTAAAGACTTGATGGTTCGTAGGTATATAGACTTGGCGTTTTATTATAGAGTCGTGCAACGTGGTTTTTTTAACGCGACTTGGTGATTTCGCCCGGAGCAGCGAACTTGATGATTAATGTGGCGTAGGGAGTAAAAAAAGTGAAGTAGGGCAAAGGTTTGGTATAAAAGGTAAGGTCAGAGGTTGTTATTAGTGATAGGAGTCGAAAGTTGTTGTTTTTGGTGTAGGAACTTAGTCGTCTTTCTTTCGGTAATAGCACCCGTAGTAATACTGATTTAGCCGTTTACCAACTTGCTATACGTTAAGACTTCTGATAGTCAATTTCAACGTCTTTAAGAAAGATCTGTAAAGATTTCTTGATGTTTTCGATTAGTGATACCGTTACTTACTTATAGACTGCCACAAACAACTGCATAGCATATAAGTATTTACTACTTGCTGCCGCGAACAACTGTACAGCGTATAGGGGCCCTTCGCAAGAACTTTTCCTCTACCTTGCCTAAATAAGACAAGGCGTAACCGGAAAGTAGCTTTTTTCTTCTACTTAGCCAATCTGTGCTTAACCTAATAAACACTGATCAGTGTTGGTAGGCCTTAGACGTTGCAACGTTATCGATTCGAATAGTTTTCTTCGAAGTAACAGGTGTATTGCAGTAGTCAGATAGTGGATGTGTTGTTCTAGGTTTCGCAGACCGCTAGCCGGTCTACACTATAATTTGTATGGCCAAGTACTTGGCACGTGCCCTAGAGTGAAGTGAAGCGTACTGCACTCAACTTACACTCAATGCGATAAGTCTGCACAAAGAAATACACTTGCAGTACAGTTAACTTTACTTACAGTAACGTTGACCTACTGCACTGCATACAATACCATTGCAATACTGTTCCAACAGACTACTTGTTTAAAATATATCGTTTTACAAGAGTATTATTGAACATTTAGATGTTAATTTTTAAAATTCCAAAAAAATAATAACATCAATGAAGAATCCAAACCCCTTTACGGCATTTGCATATATTTTTAATATAATTTTGAACTACTATAACTGAGACTTCAAATGACGCGACTTGTTTAATAATTTTAGGAAGGACTTTGTAAACTGGACGCTAAAGATTTAGCGTATAGTAAATGGTATTAATTGACAAGGTTTGTGTAGATAACTATAGAGTAAATGTATTAATACAACTGGTGGTAACAATAGCCGTATAGCGGAAACATTGTCGGTGACGGCTCGGCTTATTTAATTTCCAAAATGAACCAACAATAACGTAATGGACGTGAAATTCGTGAAAGAATATTAGTTATAAAAACGCCAGAATTGGCTCTTTAAAATAACGGATATGGAACGTAAAAAAACTTCGTAAATATAGGGAGTAAAGCGCTTAGTAAGGCTGAATATACGCTGTAAAGTGTAGACGCAGTTGGAGGAATTAATAAAAGAGAAAGAAAGGTTATAGAGATTATTTAAGACTTGAGTCGAAGATAGACCTTTACCGAAACGTTCTTTTTAATAGATATAAAGACAAGACTACTTTTCGGATTCAGTAGATAACCAATTTTAGCGAAATAAAAGCGACTTCGGTAAGGAAAACGACCCGCATGGTAATACGATAAGCTACGTAAAATGATAATACGAACTTTACGAATTAATGCTTACAAACTACGACCCTTATCGTAATCTTTTA
Organism: Anisogramma anomala; assembly: GCA_038502455.1. Lineage (NCBI taxonomy): Eukaryota > Fungi > Ascomycota > Sordariomycetes > Diaporthales > Gnomoniaceae > Anisogramma > Anisogramma anomala. The sequence continues at coordinate 11,468,070 of JASMMZ010000007.1, read as the reverse complement.
CTGTATCGCTTTCCGATTGATAAGAGCGACCTAATAAACCTTACCAATTTCTTTGAATTATAGAATAAACATAAAACTTACAGCGGCGAACCATATAAAGTATTTAATAACAATATAAGAGCAATGTTAAACATGTGTAAAATATTGGATATTTAGTCATTATAGTTTTATGTTATTTTATAAGGTATATTATTTGGGTAAGTCAAAGAGCAGTATAAATACTATTTTACATGGGTTCATATATTGGCGAAATGTTACAACCGCCTGAAATAGCAATTCGATACAGAAATTAACTTTAAGTATTATAATAAAGATTGGATTAGTATTACCTCAAAATCCGTAAAAGGTTAACGTAAAATCCGCTAACAAAAGCCTATAGAAAGTGTTTACCGGCTGATTAGCTAGGTTCCGGAAGTGTCAGGCAGCTTTCGAACTAAAATATAAGGGAGATGAACATTTTATTTAAGTAATTATAAAGGCATACCGCGAAATTTTAACCTTTGACTTAATGTTATTTAATTTGAAAAAATATTGAAAGGTTTTTGTATAAGCCTTAAAATATTGCTTAAAATCTTTATACGCCGATAGGCAAGTTTTGAATTAGTATTTATAACTGAAAAGGCTAAAGGTGAGGGTTGAATTTCAGAAGAAAAACTCGCTGAATTTGTTTACCACGTTTTGGAACGATAGTTTAAAGTATATCAAAAATAAAATGAACGTCTTGAATAAGGTTATCAGAAAGAAAAATATTAGGAAAAAGGCACCGGAAACCGAAGGTAAAACGATTACTATCGAAAAAAAAACTATAATGAAAAGCGAAATTTACCACGCCTATAACATTACCTATAGAGGAATATACGAAGCTTTACAGACTTTTGAAAACGCTGTATTATACACGGCAAAGTCGGCTGTTAGTCGATCAATCACTTAGTATACGAGTAAATTTGGATCAAACGCTGATTTTAAGCCTATTATCCACTCGAAAACCAAATAAAAGCCAATTTTGTAACGTATGCAGGCGACTAAGAAGACGTAAAAGATAAATTTAACGTTTTAACTTACGAATACACCTCGGGAGAAGAAGAATTTAGTGGAGATAATGTTTACTTAACAATTTAGGATAATGAAGTCGCACATTAGATTTTTCTAGGTTTATAAGATGTCTCTTCTCTATATAACGCAAGCCTGGATTACGAAAATAACATGTTAAACGTATGCATATCGTCCTAATTCACACTTTTTAATAGATAAGGTAACCGGTTTCAGGTTATTATGCCAAATACCGGTATAACCGAAATTTTGACCGCCGGAAAACGATAATTTAACGCGCTTGCGACGAAATTGCCAAAACTTCGACTCAATCCAATAAAAAAACATCGGGAAGTTTTATTTAGCAAAAGCAAAACATCGTTAATTAATACGGTGGTGATAAATACGAGATTCGAACGGGTTCAGTTTTACGTAATGAACTTTAAAACGTTATTTTCATCATCATGAACTAATATAATTAAGCTATGCATTGAGGTTCGAAATACGACTAACTAACTTGTCCGCTCTTCGAATAACGTATCCGTACCGCTTCTGTTTAAATTTAAATACCTGTGGTTTTTCCTCAACATACTAACAATTAAATTCGTTTACCTAATATAGCCGGTATTATGGATGTTATACCGCCAATTCGGATACCTAGTAGAGAAACGCCTTTTGCGACTACTTTTTGTCGCAGGATAGACCAATGTAGAAAAGGAAACGTTTAAAATTATCAAAAAGTTTTGTTACAAGTGCTAGTTATATTTACAAACCTTCCAACGGTTTAAATTCTGCTTTTAGGGTTATATGAACGTGAATTACGGGGTAACTGTGGATATAATATTTTTAATGGCCAACTAGTACATACATTTTGTTAACATAATAATATTGTTTTAAGCCCCGAAATTTATGCGGAGCATTTTTACTACAAATTATCAGAGTGCTTTAGTATATTGTTGGTTAAATGTTTACTTAAGAGATTTAAATCAAATTACCTACAACGTATGCACGGCTTTCGACTCACCTAATTGGTGTATTAAGGTGAATTACTGGCAGTAAATGTAAATAAATACCGGTAAAAATTATAAAGTATTGTGAAGTAAAAAATGTACTATAAACCGTTTAAAAGAAAATGTTTAGAACTATCTAAAAAACCGAAAGGTACTAATTCTAAGGAATTAATTCAATAAATGGCGGTTAACACTATAAACAATATATCTAGCCCGAGAGGGTTTATTTTAAAACTTCTTGTTTTCGGTACTTACTCTATAATAAATATAGATTGAGTACTATCATTAGCTACAATGTAAAAAATAAGTGTTATGGCAAAAGTTATAGTAGTATTAAGTTCTCTGCGGGTCAGAAATCATGTTTCGAAAGCATAGATTATAATAAACGGCCCGCGTAAAACTAGCGTCGTGGACCTACCACTGTAATTTGAAATCTTAATTTGGAAAAGAAGGGATGGATAGATTAGAACTTAGATAATTGACGTGTTTGAAGGCTAAAATATACTTGAATATTTGTCAAATAGTATAAATTTATTCTGTTAAACAATATTACGATAATATAAAAATGAAAAGGTGTATGAAAACGGCCCGAAATCGTAATTTAATTAATTTCACCAACGAAGTTACTTTGAATATCACAAATTTAAGCCGCCTCCGGATTCTATATACCCTACGGATATTACGACCAAACCTTTACCACTATACGATACCGGCCTACCTATACTAATGGTACTATTACCATATCGTCGAGGGCGCCCATTTGACTTTAATAATAAAAAAAGTTTTGAAGTCTTCGTTACGGACTCCTTTATTACGTAAAAGGAAACGGCCAACAGTAATTTAAGCTTGTCAAAAAGGCATTATCACCACCTTAAGGGCACTATTTAAATAATTTACCTAAACGGAAATCACTTCTTAAATCGAGTAAGACGTTTTTTGTTTTAAAAGGTGAAAACTAGCGATTTATAAAACCTATAAAATCTTTCTTATACGCCTGGCCTACGAATTAAAACATAAGTCCGACAAGCCTTATAAAAAAAGTCTCCTGATTATTTAAGGATACGATAATGCCATTAGGAAAGATATTATAAACTAATCGCCTATTTTGTAAAGGGTATGCTATCGATTGATTTTGGCGTTCGACACCTTCCTACGTACGTTTTATAACCTTTATATTAAGTTTCGTAATATTATATAGGTTTATATATAGTTTAAAAGCAGGTTAGACGCGGTATTTGCGCCTATATACCTATGAAGCTCCGGAAATACCACCTATCCGGAACTGTTTCACATATTATAAAACCGCTTCACGGACTCGTTAAAGCTGGTTTGTACTGGTATAATACTTACTAATGGCATTATAAAAAACGGCTCGTAATAGCTAGCTCGATTTTAAACCTATACTTGTTAATCTTAATAATATACTTTAAATTATTTTTATTTATAGATATGTAAACGGATAATACGGTAACATTATATAACGTTTCGTTTTATATAACAAAAAAGAAAAGGCTTTTAGAAGCCGATCTAAAAGCGAAACCTAAGATATACCTTATAGAAGACCGTATAATCGACTTTAACAGCGCGATAATCACTTTTCAGAACGGTATTCTAAACCTTGTGTAATAGAAGCAATTGGATAAGGTCGCTCTCATTAACTTGAATAGCGTAGAACGAGGCGACAAGTACAAACATTAGCGTATACGCAGCGCATAAGTCGACTTAGTAATATAACTAGAGGCGGCATTTGACTTTTCGGTCGTTATATAATGTTAAACTGACTTTTTGGATATTGTATATAAAGCGTTTAATAAGCGCATTAAGTGATAAATATGAAATTCAAAACACTTTTTACAATTTTTACCGTTTAATATACGTATTATTAAGCTCTTTGTTTTTACTAACGTCTCCTTCGTTAATGACAACGACTATAACTTGTAAATCGGATTCGGTTTTTTTTTTAGCAATAAAACACTAGCTCGAGACGTATTTACTCTTTGTAGCAATATTATTTATTGAAGTTTAACAAATTGTAAGTGGATTATATCAAGCGTTTTAACCCCGAAGATTTACGGCATGGTTGGAGGTTTCAACTTCGAAATTATTATAATGATAACGGTCCGGATAATCTTTTTAAACCTTGGTTTAAAATCCCTCATTTTATTAGTTTGCACTAGCTCTTTTTTATTTCATAAATGACTTATTCAACTTGGTATTACGAATGAAAAGCGCTTTATAATCGATATTATAACTTTGTGTGAATCGTATGAGCGTCGCGAAATTAAGGAAACAAAAAAGATCGATGGAAAGTCTAACCTTATAGATACAATAATCTAAGGCGCCCCGAACGGAGAATTAAAGGCGTCCGTATTAAAGAGTACTCTCTTCGTTGGTATTTATGAAAAGGGTTTACAACTTTATTCAGGTTAAACACTTTACACCTTACATTTAATGTTTTCCTTTTATTTTTGACGTTTATACCAGTTCTAACAATTTTTTTAATCGCGGTCCGAATGTACTATTGCACCACACTTTACGTTTTATTATAGTATAAATCTTTCATTTGAACCGCTTTTACAAGTTTCATTTTTTTATATTTAAATCTTCCATTCGCACTGTTTCTAATATATTGTTACTTTTTGTTTCTTTCATTTCGACTCTACTGAAATTACTTTGACTACGTACATTCTATATTTCTCACTTACTTTACAATTGTTTTTAGAAAATACATTGAATCATTGTGCAGTATATTAAACTATAGCCGGGCGCGCTGGCCCGAAAAGAAATAAGCAGCTAATCTCTGCTAAAAGAAGAGGGAGAGGATAGCATCACGTCCCCACTATCCTCCTCATCACCGCCCTCCCTTTCAGTGCTAGCGCCACTGCCATTACATCTATCAATGCTGCTATTGGAGTCGCCAATAGGGTAGCTTCGCGCATTAAGCCGTATGCATTTGGGTAAAGGCGCGGGGGGGTCTTTACCCTCTTTATGGTGATGCGCAATAACGTTATCAAACTCGTCTATGTAGTATATACGTGAGCCCCACTTTTAGGGGAAAATAACGGTTACCGTCTTATTAATCCGCCGGTCAACGCCTATTAATAATTAATATTAACTTATTTGGGTTATTTACGAAAGAGTTCACTTTTAAGAACACCTTACGCAATATATATATATAAGTAGAAGAATTCAATTCTTGATTAGAATTATAAGTTTCGCATAAACTTACTGTAAAAACGGCGGGCACGTAATAATGCCTCGGCTTACGGCGTTAAAACTACCGAAATGACAGCGTATTTGTTATTAATGGATTTGTAACAGTAATAATGTGATAACCAACTCCTGTTTTAACAATGATCGTTAATAAACCTACCCACGGCTGAAAACGCGATATACGATACGTAAAGCGTATATATTAACGGCCTAGGGTTACAGATCTAAATACGTCGTTTCAACGCCTTATACATTAAAAAAACCTTGTAGCATACTTTGGCGATACGTTACTCGAGGCGGCGTAAAAGGTCGGCCTCGATTACCTCGTCTTTAAAAATATTAATACGACATAACATACGGAGAGTATTAACGATACGAGTCGCTTTATAACTTCACCAAGTTACGTTTACAGTAACGGGAGGGGGAGACTTTTACGTGTAATAAGGTTTTTACCCATAGAAAAAGGGTAAGGTTTATTACTTTAGAAGCCCTCCGCTTATCCCCTTAAAGGTTAGGGGGAGGAGGGGAAGGGGAAAAAAGGGAAAGGAGGTGGAGGCGTAGTCAGTGACGGTGATAAAATAGAGGGTGAAAAGGAAGGCCGGTATTAATAAGGTATTATCCGATAAAGTAAGGTTAGAGATAAAGGTAGCCGCAGCGCGGCGCGCGACAGAGGTAGCGACTTGTTCGCGTTTACGCTCCCGCATCAAACGGCGTTTAAAAGACCTGTTTTTACGCGGTATCTATTTACAAACGAGGTTGATATATAGAGTTAGTTAAGTAACCTACCTATAGGAGCGGTTTAAAGTGTGTAATTGAAATAGTAGGTTAGGTTTATATACGCTAAGTAACTTATTAGGACTTACGTTAATAATAGAGGCGTATCGTGAAAAGGGAAAGGAAAAGAAGTTGTACCTAAACCGATAACAATATATCGGTTTATATTAACCATGAAATACGTAATACCATAATTAATCCTGTATAATCATACCCTTTTATCACTTCCGTAATCATACCCCTACAAGGTTTCATAACAAACGCTATTAAAAACCATGTCGTTATCAATTTTTAAAATCGACCAGGCTTTTACTAAAATTATTACCGCGACTAAAAACTATAAATGTAAACATTTACAATTTTTATTGTAATTACAATATTATTACTAAATTATGTATAAAAACAACGTTATAGACTATACTATTATAATTAAACAACGAATACGGACTGTAATAAGGAAAGAAAAGATTGCTAATATAGATATTAATATATATATTTATAGTTAGTAAACGGCTATATTACGAATTACACCTTTACAAAGTGTAAGGTAACGTGCCAATTCATAAGTTACATTCCTAAAAAGTGTATGATAGCGTGCTACTACCTAAAAGTGGCATTGACCGAGTGTACGATAGAGTGCCACTGCCCAAGAGAGAGATTAGCAAAGTGCATGGTAAAGTGCCACTGCTCCGGTGAGAGCTTATAAGATTTCAACTGAGGTATGCACTCTCTAGATGCCTCTTCTCCCTTTTATTTTACTATTTACTTTAATATGCACTACCTATCTTTACGATTACTCTTCTTTTGATACCTTTACGTTAATTTATTAAACCTCGCTGATATTGATTAGTAACCGACTTGGTCGATTATAAATAACTTAAAAGGAGATAAATTTAAGTTTAATACATATAAGGAGATACTGTAACGGTCGTTACTATCCGTGCTTTAATTTTACAACTTATGAAAATAAACGGAATTATAAAAATATACGAAAGCGCCTTTGAAACCCAAAACATAAAAAGATTATAAGATTCTGAGTAACTTTGAAAAGGACAACTTTAATACGATATTATTAACTTAGTTGGTACCCTGTTTATTAAAAGTCCCGTTACGTTATTCGTTAACTCGTTTTGGCGGTTTAGACGTATCCGGGTACTTTTTCGAAAGCGTTTCATTATCTATTAAACTATGTAAGATAAAACCAATAAGTTTCGGAACCTGTTGTTGGGAGCCATTCAATTTAAACGTTATATCTAAACCGCTTCCAAACTTCGGAAGCAGCTAAAACGTAACATCCAAACCGCTTACAAACTTTAGGAGCGGCTAAGAAACGACATCCGAACTGCTCACCAAACGAACACAGTAAGCTAAACCCACTATCTTAACTTTTACATATATATACATACCTTTCTACATCCTTTCCCCAATTCCCACTACCCCGTTCGCTTTTCCTTGTTCGCCTTACAACGATGATTTAAATTTATTGTTTACGATGTTTAAATTTACTATCTACTTTGATAGTTTAGCATTTTTGAAGCGTTAAAATACTTATTTAGAATACCTGATTATCCTGTATTTACGCTTTTTGCATTTTGATTAAACTTTGTTAGCATTAATAAGCGTTAGAAATTTCATTTTCAACGTTTTATTATATTATATTTTATTTCTTTCTAACATATTACACTCTTTCATTGAAAACTCTTTCTTTCGCATAGTTTCATTTAACATTTCAACTTAAAATCGCTTTCAATATTGTATTCTCAACGCCCCCAAATTTCAAGCATTACGCAAATCCAGCCTTCTATACCACTCCGGCAATTTAAGTATATACATAAATCAGCTTTTGAAGCGTTCCGCTACACTTCGCACTCTCACTACTAAAACTTCAGCCATAAAAAAACTTGAATAATCCAGTGAATATATAAATGATTTGTTTAAAATACATTGTTTCGTAAAAGTTTCTTAAAGTACTTCAACCTCACCTATTGGATGGTAAAATAGAAGTTTTAGTAGAGAATTTGGACTATTTTACGGTAAATACATACATTATAAATATGATTTTGAATTATTGTAACAAAGATATTAAAGAACGCGACTTATGAAATAATTTCCGGGGGGGTTTTGCGGATTTAACGTCGGAGATATAGCGTATAGTAAACGGTACAGTTTTGAGAATATTGTGACGAGAATTACTTAGTAAAGTAATTAATACGACCGGCGGTAATAATAGCCGTATCTGTTATAGTTCAACTTACGATGGAAAGCCAAATGGGTGCCAAATGGGATTTAATATTGAGGTACGGAGGAAAACTAGAATGTAATGATCACACTAAATACCCGTGAGTATATTGAAGGTGTCAGAGGGTTTATGTTAGCAGTAAGGTAGCAGAGGTAACAAAAGGTGCAATATCAAGACTGTGTTCGTGCGAGTGATGATCAGAAGCCGTGAGTCTATTCAGGGTAGACTGAATACTTAGATTGACAACTGAAGAGCTATGAAGGAAATACTATCTATGTGGTGCTGACTGTGTCTTTTTATCCTTAATCCTTCATACGCCTTCAGTGCTGGATCATGTTGGATCGAAACATGATCTCAATGATCCTTAGTGCGTAACCCTAACCCTAATGTTGCTGACAGAAGAGATATCCCCACCTGATGTGTTGGACATCAGGTTCTCAGTGGCTTAGCCCCATACTGGCCTGTTTTCTGACCCTCCGATGTTCTTGGGTCATAACATAGAAGAGGCTACCGTGGCACAACATGCAGGACCTATGGGAAGAACCAGTGCCCAGCCTGTCATATGCCCTTATACGTGCCGTGTACCGACCGTACCCAGCCTGTACCCGGACCATGCCCGGTCTGTACCCGGACCGGACCCGGGTTACGTATTACCTATCCCGTTACATATATGGTTACGTAAACTATAAACTTGATAACTGATAACCTAGGTTTATAATATACCCTCTTTTCCCTTGGATATTATAAAAGTTACGACGCTTCATCGGATAAATACCGAACGGAAGCCGTACCCACCTAATACGCGGGTCGGAAGTAAGCCGGTAACATTATGTTTAATATATTGTATAACGTTTCGGCCGGTTTTAATTTAGGTTTTCGACGTTAAATAACGCGCCTCTTAATCTTACCGTTGGTACCTTATAAAACGCCCATAAATTAAACGTATAATATATCATTTTCACCGCCGGCGCCGTATAACGTATCCATTAACATGTCGTGTAATATATTCTTTTTACCGCTGGCGTCGTATAACGTACCCGTTAACACATCGGGTAATACATCCTTTTTACTATTCAAGCCGTATAACGCACCTGTTAACGCGTCGTATCAAGTTGAATTTTTACTTTTAATACCGTATAACGCGCTCCATATAATACGTAACCCTTACTGAATCCGATCCGCCAATACCTATAAATACGGACACCCCCCTGTAATTTTTAAAACTCATTTTCTCTTTCCTTTTATAATACCGCTTTTTTTCGTTAACTACCCTTTTTATAACCTTTTTACTTTCCCTTCGTATATCTTAACTAGTTATTCCCATTAAAATATTTTTGCCTTCTTTCCTAATTCATTATTAGAACCGATGTATATAACGGGCTTGATTTAAGTTACGTTATTACCGACGTTTTTAGAAGAAATAAAAAACTACTCTGTAAAGTATATTACCTTATTATATATTAATACCCTTTCATTAGTTATTCATTATAACCGCTTTGCGTTATCAGAACTCTTTTTGTTTTTAAAAATATTGAAGATAAAAGGAAATTTCCTTCATTACAAGCTATAAACTTTGATATATTACGTATTACCCGCCTTTTAAACTTTAAAGTTTCTCTTTTTTACATCCGAACTTATCGGGCGTAAAGGTATCATATATATCGAAAGGTTTGGAATAAAATGAATTTATTAATAGACTTTAAAAAACCCTAACCGTAAATAAACTTTTCCTCATAATATATTTTAAAAATAAGTATATTTAAGGCTTTGTCTGGTTTACGTACCCATTTATATTCATTAGTTATTATAATAAACGATAAAAATTATATTCTGTTTTTTATATGTAAACATTAAGGAGATATTCTGGGTTATCCACCCGTTTTTACCCTTTCTTTTTTTAAGTTAGTTAATTAGTTTACCTGGTTTCTCGATGTCGCTTAGATATAAGAAATTCTCATTATTCCGCCCGTATAAGCAGTCACCCCTTTGGTTATACTTTCACATCGCCCTCTTTTTCCGGGTCCGTTTTTATTCAAAACCTTTCTGTTACCCTGTATTATATAGTCTGTTTATAAAGATAAAACGTCTTTGGTCGACCGAACTTTAACGCGTAACATCTTTGCCCCGACCTTTTTTAATTACTATCGTATATCTTTCCGTAATTTTGACTTAAAAGGTCAAAATAATATGGTCACTTCTGTTATGACCCAAGCACGTTGGCGGGTCAGGAAACTGGCCAGCATGCAGCTGAGCTATCGGTGAGCCTCAGTGAGCACCGGTGAGCCTCAGTGAGTATCGGTGAACCTCAGTGAGTACCGGTGAGCCTCAGTGAGCACCGGTGAGCCTCAGCACTGAAGATGGTATGAAGGCCATAGGATATAAGGACACGGCCATCACCACATAGATAGTATTTCCTTCATAGCTCTTCAGTTGTCAATCTAAGTATTCAGTCTCAGTATATTTTGAATAGCCTCACGGCTTTTGATCATTACTTGCACGGTTGCGATATTGTTCACTCAGCACCTCTGCTACCTTCTTGATAATATAAACCCTCTGACACCTCCTATATACTCACGGGTATTTAGTGTGATCATTACAACTTCAATTATATTTTTTTAGTCAATATAGCTTACGATTTATAAAATGTGGCGAACGACATTTAAAGTATAATTATATAATTTCTCAATTTACTTATAATAATTTTTTTACCTTAAATAGAAACGAGTTAATCAGACCAACCATAAACGGAAATAGGATTATATTTGGGTCGACCGAATTACCTGAGTTTAAATTAATATATTATAATCCTTAGTAACCCGTCTAAGGGGTCGCTTTTTTCGTTCCGCCCCCCGCTCTACTTCTCATTAACCGCTATAGTTCGCTTTTTCCAACGTCCATGACTCCTAACGTTATCATTTATCGTCGGCTTCTCTTAACGTCCGTCTATCCTCATATTATCCGCTATTGGCCTCTCCCAACGCCCGCCTTATCTTACGTTATCCGCAATTTTCGACGTCACTTCGTATTCGTCCCGTTTTTTACCAGACTTCCTCCTTCGGCGACTTCTAATTCCCGCTACGATTTTTATTTTCCACCTCCCCTGATATTACCTAGTATACGGAGTTAATTATTATAAGGCTCCTAACATTAATAACTTGAATACTCGTTAAACTCTAATATAAATAATAATGATAAATAAATAAATTTTCGTTAAATCGTCATAAAAGCCGCCTTATAGTCGGATATATATTCGAAAAAGTTTAATAATATTTACCCGGTTTTACCTGTTATATTTTAATTTCGTATAATAATGAATTCTAAATTTTATTCATAAATAATATATTATGTCGAAGGTATAAACTGTTTTCCCCGCGCCTATCGTTTAACGTAAACTTGTTATCGTCGTTCAAATACGGGATTGTCGTAAATCCGAATATATTTTTATTTTAAATTCAATTTATTTAAAGTTATAATATATTAGTTCTTTTCCAAAAATTCATTGCGGCTTATTATAACCCTATTATTTAATTATAATATAACGAACCCCATTTTGCCCCGTTTTTACCGCGAGGATTTCTTATATTTAAAATTTCTTATATTTACCTTTTTCATATCGTTCTTTACTAAAATAAATCCCGGGCGAATATTGGATAAAACCTACGAAAAAAGGGGGTTCGAAACCACTCGCTTAATTAAATCCATATAAAATACAAGGTATTTACCAAGAATATTTAATACAATATTAAACGGGTTCGAAATATCGACTACCCGGTATTAATTATAAATTTAATTAAGTTTTTTATTTAGGCCGTTATTTTTAATATTACAAAGGCTTAGCCAAACTTAATATCCTACTTTATATTGTTTTGCTAAACGTCGTTTACGATTTGTTGCTGGTTTTATTCATTACTAAATATAAGTTATCGCCGACTAGACTAATTTTGCCTTTTCGCGTAAATAAATTAAAAAGTAAAAACTTACCCCACAGAACTAATTAACGACTTTATATCCCCGTTTACCTTTAGGATAGGTAATATTTTTATCTATTTACTAAACGGTTCGTGTTAAACACGGTAACCGTCGACTTCTGGTTATTTAAGGTAAATTGATAAACAGGCAAATATAAAGCTTTATTATATTACGAAATGCTGACAACAATACGAATGTATTTTTAAACTTTTCAATTTACCCGTTTCATATTGTTAATTATTTATAAATAATACGTTGTAAATGAAAGTAATTCGACTTTTATTAGGGAATATAAAGTCGTTTAATATACGTTTACCTAATTCGAATAGTAGTTAATAATAATAAATGCTAAAAATCCATCATATATTTACCATATACCCCGAAACCGCTCTATAAACGTATTGGTAGTTATAAACTATATAGATTTTAGCTAAATGAATTTGTAAAGGCGATTTATAATAACTAGTAAATATCGAAAATCGTTATCAATAAGTGATAAATTAATCATAAACTCGACTGAAATATACGTTTAATACCGGTCGGAAATGAAAAAAGGTTAAAGGAGACTTTATAGTATGGTATAACGAGGTTTAGTTTCGTTATATTACGTATATATTCGATATAAACGTTCGATATTTACAAATATCCCCTTTGAGTAGTAATCCTATTAAAAGCTTAAAATAAAATGTTTTTATCCAGATAACTTATAATACGTGCATCGTAAATTTATTATAAAATATTTATCGCTAATAGTTTTCAATTTAAGAATCATAAACGATTACAGCAATGTAATATACTCCGCGGGTTAGTTCCGTAATTCGTAATTTAAATTAATCATTCCATTTTGAGTAGGAAACGTTTAACCCCTTTGAAACCGTTAAAAACGAACGTTATATAATAGGACGTTCGTTAATTTTTAATTTTATAATTCAGTTAACGTACCCGGGCTGAAAATAAAGTAATTACTCGACGTTAACGATACCGGCGGGCTTAATGCGGGTCGAACACGCGGTAGTATTACCGGTACCATTATATTGAAATTCTTTAACGATATCTCCGATAACGACCCGGACGCGGGCCAGACCCGAGGTAATATAGCCTTCGACAGCTCTTTAAAAACCCCCAGCCCACTTTCAAAATATATATCGTTGTAATTCAATAAATAAGCCTCCGTTTCGCGAAATTCATTTATATAAACCGCTGTAATTTATATCCTTTTAATATATAAGTTTATTAATATTACTTTTAATAAAAGAATGGAAATAGGTTTAAAAAAAACCACGCGCGGCGTTTCTTAACTATAGATTTATCTTATAACCTTCCGGTTAAAGTATTTGGACGGAGGCCCTAAGTTATGAGCTTATACCGTAGATAATATAAAAGAAATAAAAGTACCTTGGCCTATTTATCTTAACTATTAGTAGGGTCTAAAAATCTATTCATGTGAAACAAGGTAACTAGAAGAGTAATAAAATATGATTTGTATTTGTAGTATAGTAAAGATGAAGATATTAAGAAGAAGCATCTAGAGGTGTACGTTTCAGGTGAGGGCTTATAAGCCCTCGTCCAAAGCGTACCACTCTGGAATACCTGCTTCTAAACCGCTCCACGCATAAGAGTATAATCTGCAGCGTGTCATATTATTATATACTCTACAGGAGTATAGCTTGTAATATGACACGTGATTATATACTCTGCAAGAGTATAGCTTGTAGCATGACACATAATCGTATCATGCTTCAAGAGTATACCTTACAACATAATGTACTGCTACCTAAATATACTTTCTATGAAGATATATAATAATATCCACACAGGCAATCTTTTTTTCTTTCTTTGTTCGTTCAGTATCCAGTAGTGACACTATAAGTAGTGCGGTCCGTATTAGTCGTTTAGTTGCGATATTCTTAGTTGATAGTGACAGTGGGTGATATTTCGGATCCAATAGTAACAGTGTTGTATATCATTGTTCTAGGCAAAACTTCTTTCTTTTCTTCGTTCTTTTGCTTATAGTAAAGCATTAATGTTACGAATTAGGTCACGTGACCTTCCTCGTAACTTTAATCGTTATAGCAAGTATCAAAAGCAATATACATGTTTTAAATGCGTATGTTAAGGCGTTTTACGTGGGTAGAATCGGTAAAATACTGATGTAGGTGTCTTGTTTTTATGATAATAAGAGCGCTTGTTTTCGTGGGTAGGTAACCTGTTTCCGTAGTGATAGGAGCGGTTTTGTTTTCTTGTTGAGACCCAGTTGCATATAAAGCATCTGACTATTCCTCCTCTTGAAGTATTGGCTTGAATTTATGTATTGTAGCCGAATCTGCCGGTACGATCGGTATAGGTGCTGTAAACGTAGCTGGTTTTTAAATAAGCGAGCGGTTCTTTTGTTGTATTTGCGTCAGATTCTATGATTCGTGGTCGATTGTAAATTGTATTTGTGGCAGATATGGCTCTTCCTCCTCCTATATCCCTTTTCCTCCTATTAGTGGCTGCGGCCAAGACTGTATATATAGGCCTCCCTTCTCTTGAAAGCGTGTGATATCTAGATCTTCCTTCGCCTCCTTCTTTTTTAGCCATCCTTCTTCTTGCTGCTGTGGCTCGGACTTTGTACCTGGCCCCTCTTTCTTTTGAATTCGTGGCCAGGAATACGTAGCCAGCTCTTCCTTCTCTTAAAAACGTGTGAGAGCAATCTTTTTTTTCCCTTCATTTTGCTGAAAGTGTGGTTTAGGTTGTATACACAAGCTTTCCTCCTCTTGTAGCCCCTTTTCTTCTTCTTCTTTCCACAGCCTTCCTTCGTCTCGAGGCTGTGGTTTGGATTGCCGATCTAGTCCCTCCTTTTCTTGGGGTTATGGTCCGGGTTGCGTACCAGGCCCCTTCTTCTTTTGAGGTTGTAGCCAGGAATACGCAGCCTGCCCTTCCTTCTCCTCCTTTTACAGTCCTCCTTCGTTGTAAGGTTATGGATTATACTATACAAACAGGCCTTACTTTAGCTTCTATAGGTAGTATCCCTCCACAAATTCTCCTTCCATGATTTCTTCCTTTATCTATTTAGGCATATATGTGAGCTGGGCCGTTACAAATAGAGCTTTTATGATACGGCTGTATCCACTAGGTGTATTAATACCTCTGATTTGTAATTATCTTTGTAGAATTCTTACAATCGTTTCATCCACTATTTACCATATATCTAACGTTCAATCCGCAAAGTCCTCCGTAAAACCATCAAACAAATCGCGCTCTCTAAATTCGCAACTGCAATAGTCAAAAACCATTTTTGTAACGTACGTATTTGCTGTATAGAGACATAAATTCTCCACTAGAGCCTCGATTTTGTTATCCAAAAGATTAAGGTCCAAATTTTTAAGGATACTGCTTCGAAATAACGTGTGTGTGAAAAGATACTTCATATATTCGTTAGCTTTTACCAGGTCTGTTACTGGTGGAGCCATCATATATTTAGCGCTTACTAATACACATTAGTCAAGCGGCTAAAAAACCTCCAATAAACTTTAGAACGAATAGGGCAAACGAAACTAAAAAAAAACAAAGTAAATATAGAAGGTTTTGTTAGCGCATAGTAGTACCACACTAGCCAACCGACTAAAAAAAAAACTTAAAATGTTGCCGTTACTAAACTTAAAATGTACAAAGCGAACGTGAGAAAAACTTGGAATAAATAGGGTGGATGTGGGAAATAAGGTAAGGTAAGGGAAATGTCGAGTTGTTGTATGCTCCGGTGTGCGTTGGTCTGTCTTTATTAACGTGCTGTAGCAGAAATTGGTGGAGGTATCGGTTGGTTATTTGATGTGCAATTGATATTGGCTTTGCTGGAGTGGATGGTTCATAAAAATCAAATGGGTCCCAGTGATAGGTTCGAAACTTGGTGGTTTTGGCTTACGTGGCCTGGTATCCAGTAGGTCCCAGTAAAGGGTTCTGAATCTTGGTGTTTTGACTTGCGTGGCCTAATACGTGATAGGACGCCTTTCAAACAGAACTCAGGTTGATCGTTCAGAGCGCCAATACAAGTTGGCGGTTGACAAAACGGGGTTAATCTTTTCAAATTCACTTCTAATCTTATGGTCTCGTAACACTTCGGGTGTCTCAGAGCTCCCGCGTAATTCCACACTCCCGTATGGTTCTTATAAGGCGTAGTATAAAGCATAGACAATTAGTACCACTACAGCATCCCGCTATAGTTATTTAACGAATGCTTGTCTCTTCTTCCTAAGCTGTTTGTAGTTGACCGAATCGACTACTAATTAGTGTCGGTAGGGTCTAAAAACCTATTCACGTAAAACGAGGTAACTAAAATAGTAATTAAAGATAATTGGTATTTGTAGTATAGTAAAAATGAAGATATAAAGAGAAAAAATCCAGAGGTGTACGTTATAAGTGATGGTTTATAAGCCTTCGTCTAAAGAGTACCACTCTGAAATACCTGCTTCTAGACCGCTCCACACATAAGAGTATAATCTGCAGCGTTTCATGTTATCATATACTTTACAAAAGTATAGCCTGTAATATGACACGTGATTATATACTCTGCAAGAGTATAGCCTGTAGCATGACACGTAATCGTGTCATGCTTTAGGAGTGCACCTTACAACGTAATATACTGCTACTTAAATATACTATCTATGAAGAGATATAATGATATCAACATTAATTTTCCGAAATCAAATATAATGAATAAAAATATTTTATTTTTTTATAATCCGTTAAAATCGTAAACAGTATACGGACATTGCGCAACTAGAAAAACCATTGTTTAAAATGAAATACTATCGCCAAATGCTCTTTATTGTAAATAATACAGTTACTTTTCGTATCTATCAATCGTACGGAGTAGTAAACTATTAGTCTTAAAATATTATCTTTATCTCGTTACGACAAACACCTTTTTAATGTCGTTTTCAAATAATCTGTTTTTGCTACTATTAGCCGATTAAGATCTTAATATATTAGAATCGGAGCCGTGATAAAGGTATCTGCTAAAGTTTAAAATATATATTCCTCTTATTTCGTCTAAGTTTAACGAATTTTTAACTTTGTTTAACGGACGAAATAATACGTTAACTTTGAAAAATTACTAATAAAATTACGATAAAAGTTGGTAAAACCCAAAAAGCTTTAAAACTCCCGGATAATACGTGGTAACTTTTACTCGCGGATTACCCGGACTTTTTCAGGGTCGACCCGGATACCTACCCTAACCGTTATAATAAAACCTGGGTATTTTACCTTTTTAGCTACGAAGTTACACTTTTTCAAGTTCCAATCTAACTTAACCTTATAAAAAACTTTTCAAATCACGCGAACGTTTGTTATATAATTTTACTTAATGCCTAAAGAAAAACTAAAAGGTCGTTGAAGTACGTTATAACAAAATTATTTAAAGTATACATTTTTGTGTAATAAATATATTGTCAAAATGTCGCTAACGCACCCGCTAGTTCAAAGGGGTAAACTAATTATTTAAACAATCCAAACAGCGTACGAAACGACGTTAATGTCTTTTACCCGGATATAATTCGAATACGATAAAAAAACTATTTTGATTTTTAATTTTATAAGTTATATCGACTTCGATAACATACGTAAGGTCTTTTGAATTAAAAGTAAGAGAAATCTGTTTTACTTTATAATTTTATTTCATACTCGTTGATCGATATAGAACCGTCGTCCCTCCTGGTTTTAAAATATATAATATCGGCGTTCTGATTCATAGAAAACTTACCCGAATTCAACCCTTATTAATTAACTTCGTAACCTATCGTCTAAATTTAAAAAATTAAATTCGAAATATTAAATATGAAGGCCTCTGAAGTCATTTTAGTAAAAGTTTATTGTCGTTCGGTTTAATATAAATGTAATAATTGAGTTTCCCTTTATATAAAGGTTAGGTTATAACTTTATCTTTATTGAATAAGTCGCAAAATTTAGCTAATTTTAATAGAAAGAGTAACTAATCTTCCTTTTCTTTAACCGTGGTCGTCACTATCTTTTATAAAATCCGCGTTATTTCGTAAAGGTTTATATTATAAGTAATTTGAAATGGGTTCCTTGTACGTTATACTTTTCGATATAAACGTTATACTAAACCGAAAACAACCAAACTTATTACGTTTTATATATTCCTTGTTTTAAAGTATATTATTATTACGTCGATAACTCAGTTTCCCTAACTTCAAATAATTAAGCGGTTACCGCCAATATTCAAAATCACCTGTTAATATATTATCCAACAATTTTTAAAAAATTATATACCTCGTTATTCCAGGAATGATATATATTAATATCTGGTTCGATTATTCATCAATATTTGTACGAAACTTAACTATTTTAGTAATACGTATATTTTGCTTTATCCTTAGTATCGTACCGAAATTTTGAGGATATGATAGTCGATTTTGCTTTATCTTTAACCCTTATGTTAAAACCTAGTTTACAATATAATAATAATTACAGTTAAAATCGACTTAAATATTTAAGAAGTTGTTAGCATGAAAAAGCAAAATGAAATAAAATAGATATTAGTTTATATTTATTTTCATTAAGTTGAACTTATTTATATTCGATTTTATAATTGCGTCATCAAAATTATGTAACTTTTAAACAAAATTATATTTAAAAGTAAGTTTTTATCCGCCGCCGTTAATTTGAAATCTTTCTTTATATTTTCGAATTAAACCGTATATATCTTTATAGATGGTAATACTAGATAATGTTTAAAGCCGTGTGAATAATAATTTTATAAACTATAATATAAGTAATTTTTCGAGGTTAATTTAACCTCACGTTCTCTTACTATCGTTAACATTATTTTTGTTTTTGATTTTAAACGCGTATCAAACGGATTTATTCAAATGACTAACTACATTATCGATATAATTAACCGCGATTACAACGGCCTATTAATAAAGGTATTTAAAAGACGTAAATTTCCGTTATAATCGTATTACTATCCGGTCGTTAGGCTTATACGAGTTCCGCTAATTAACGACCAAAACGTTGTTTTAAATTTAAGGATTTTAACTCGTTAACAAGATCGCAGTACTTCTTTAAGTTTACGACATAATCAACTCAGTTAATACCTGAAGTAATAAATTCATCGCGGATACGTAACGATATGTGAAAACGTAAGTAATTATATTTTACAGCCGAAGGGTAATTTAAACTGCCCGTTTAAATTAAAAGTATTTCGATCCTAATAATCAATATTACTTATAAGATTTTATCGCTTATGACTAAACCTTTAAGTTCGACTAATAACTTATTTTTATATGAGGGTCGTTAGAATTTGTTTCGATATAATAAAAAAACTTTCTGATATTATATATATCTTCATATTCTCCGTTTTCGTAATACGCTATAACCGCTTATTTTATTGTCGCCATATAATATTACTATACGTAAAAGAGTATATATCGATGTTTTTTAATTTATATTTTATTTGGTTTTATTATAAATCTAATGGTTTAGCGTATCGCCGTTGAAGTAAAAATAGATTCGTAGAATTACGGTTAATCATATCGTTTTCGTTTAACTTTAGTCGGTGAAAACCTAACGCGGGTCGCGGCTAATTCGACTTTAAATTACTAAATCTTCGTTACAATTTAAACGAAGTTTAACGTAAAGTAGATAATGAAAATCGATTGACCCGATTATTATAATGATTTCATGATCAATGTAATATCATTTACGATATTTCGTAAACGGAAAATATTAATTGAAGTGTACTTTGAAAGGATAAAAAGTATATTTATGAAGGTAAAAGACTAAATATTTGTTAACGGTCTATCTTCTCTGATAAAGTTCAAATTTAAGGTAAAATTATTAACGTTTATTATTAATTAGTTTATAGGAAGTAATATTTTTTCGAAAGAATAATCAAAAACTCTAATAATATATTATGGTGTAATGATCACACTATATACCCGTAAGTATATAGAAGGTGTCAGAGGGTTTATGTTATCAAGAAGGTATCAGAGGTACTGAGTGAACAATATCGCAACCATGCGAGTAAATGATCAGAAGCTGTGAGGCTAT
This sequence comes from Anisogramma anomala, assembly GCA_038502455.1. Taxonomy (NCBI): domain Eukaryota; kingdom Fungi; phylum Ascomycota; class Sordariomycetes; order Diaporthales; family Gnomoniaceae; genus Anisogramma; species Anisogramma anomala. The sequence goes on along the minus strand of JASMMZ010000007.1, from coordinate 11,447,784 downwards.
TTAGGTGTGTAGACTGAATACTTAGATTGACAACTGAAGAGCTATGAAGGAAATACTATCTATAGGGTGATGACTGTGTCCTTATATATCCGTGCTTTCATACCGTCTTCAGTACTGGATCGTTTGGATCACCGCACTAATCCCACTGATCTAGTGCTGCCTTACCTTGGATCGGTGGCTGATCCTTGCTGATCCCATGTAGCCTCACCTTGGATCAGTAACTGATCCATACTGATCCATCATGTAACTTGCTTAGTCACCTTGCTTACATAAGAGATGTTCCCCGCCTGATGTGTTGGACTACAGGCTCTCCATGGCTCAGCTACATGCTGGCCTATTTCCTGACCCAACCGTTGTCTGGGTTATAATATATAGTCCGACTTATAATGGTAAACTAAGTGGGTATTAAATAAGATTTACTATTAAGGTACGGAGAAAAAGTAGAAAACGTTACCGTAGCCTAATATATAAGAACTTATAGGAAGGACCAGTACCCAACTCGTTACGTGCCCTCACATGTGCTGTGCACGGACCGTGCCCAGGCTATACCCGATTCATGCCCGGTCCGTACCCGAACCGGGCCTGGGCCGGGTACTGCCCATCCCATTACGTACACAGTCATGTAAACTATAAACTTAATAGCGAATGGCCTTAGTCTATAATAGTATCGTAAAAGTATTATCAGTAACAGCTCAGTTTATTTAAATACCAAAATGAACAGACAATAAAGTGATAGACGTAAAATTCGTAAAAGAATATTAGTTGGAAAACGTCGAAACCGGTTTTTTTTAATGAAGGATAAAGAACGTAAAAGATGAATTTATAAATATAAGGAGTAAGGCGCTTAATAAGACTTAACGTACGTTACGAAGTACAGATGGAGTTGGAGGAATCGATAAAAGAGGAGAAAGGGATACAAAAATCATTTACTATTCGTGTCAAATATAAACTCTCTTCGAAACATACTTTTGAAAAAATAAACTATTGGATTAGTAGTAATTGAAATTTAGTAGATCAACTTTACTTAAAGTACAGTTAACTATACTGACTATAAGTTGAGTTTATTGTTTTGTGCGGGCCTACTGTAATTGACTGCATATGAAGTGCAGTATGACTCCACTTCACACTAGGATACGTGATAAGCAATTGGCTATACAAATTACTACGCAGACCGGCTAGCGGTTAGCCAAACCTAGAACAATACATCTACTATTTGACCATATAATACTACTGTTACTTCGACTAATCGAATCGACAACGTTACAACGTCTAAAGGTCTATTGGGAAGAACCTGATAACACTGATTAGTGTTTATTAGGTTAATCATAGGTAAGCTAAGTAAAAGAAGAAGCTAATTTATGGTTACGTTTTACGTTAATAATAGAGCTTAGGGTAGAGGAAAGATTCTTGCGAAGGGCCTTTAATGGTATTGCGGCAATTTATAATGGTAGGAAAATAAAGAATTTTTTTGGATTGCGTTAGTTTACAACGGCAATCTAGAAGTAAGCGACGGTATTACTATTAAAAACACTAATAAATCTTTACAAAATCCTTTTTAAAGACGTTGATATTGATTGTCAAAAGTCTTAAAGTTCGGCAAGTTGGTAAATTACTAAGTTAGTACTATTACGGGTGTTATTACTGTAAAAATAATTAATTCATACGGCTTACAACTTTTAAATTTTTCCCTTTACCAATAATAACAAACAACTTTCGACCTTACCCTTTCCAACAAAACTTTTCCTTTACCTTAATTTTTTTACTTTCCCTACACTAATTTAATTGTCGAGATCACTACTTTAAGCGAAAATATCATGAAAAAATCGTCAAGTCATGCCGAAAACACCATGTTGCGCGACTTAACGCTAATTCCCTAAGTTCCTACACGACTTTGCGCCAAAACACCAAGTTCCTACGCTTAGGATCACCAAGTACTTCGTTCTAATTATCTTATACACCTATGAAGTTCTATAAAATCTAGGACCTTAAAATTGCATTTAGCTAGAAGTAAATAAAGACAATTTAAGTTTATGGACTACATTTTATCAATTATTTTGATGAAAAGCTTTGTAGGTATGATGTCAACAAAGATTTAATGGAAAGGTGCCTGGTTAACTTCGTTATCTTTTCTATTATCAACCATAATGGAAGCCAAAACTTTGATCGCGAAAGCCGTGCCTTTCGCAAATATCGTAAGTTTTTCGACGATTAGATTATTAATATGGAAAAAAAGATTTCAAAGGGTATTAAATTTTAACTAAAGGCTTAACTTAAATGCCTGAGGATTTATATGTTAAAAAAAGGTTTACTAAGTTAAAGTAAACCCTTTTCTACCTGGTTTAACTTAAGGAATGCCCTTAAGATCTACGTCACAATAGAAAGGGTATTGAAAAACTTTAACGCTCTTATATACGATTACAGGAATCTCTCCTTTATCTTTAGCTAAATAAAAAAATCTTTACTCGCTAATGATTAGAAACCTGTTAAACTACTCGGTAACTTAATACCTTTAAGCGAAAGTGCGGAATACGCTTTTAATGGCGGTAGGGCACGTAAAGTAATGGCTGCCCACGCGACCAGAGGAATTGATGTTGGAGTTTTAAAATATTTAATTAAGTAAGATTGTTAAGTCCTTTAAAACCTTTAGGTTATTTTACCTCTTTATTTCTCCAATTATAATCGTTAAGCCACCTAAAAGCCTTTTTAGGGCAGGTTTGCCTACAAGCATAAACCCATTATAAGCCCTATTATAGGATTTTATCCCTCGGATTAGGAGATTGATAATTACCTTCAATACTGTATTTCTAAGGGTTTAAGGTTTAAACCCTTAAGAAATACTATAAATACAAATTGGGATAATTATTGCGACTTTTGTCCTAAAACCTGTTCAAATAGTTAATATTAATTACAAATTCCCACGCGGACTTAGTAAAGGTATAAAATAACGTAAAAAAGTATAACGTGAAGCCTTATAACCTTTTTGATATGAAGATGATGACTTTTTTAAGTATTTGTAAGTGAATGAAGGTTTCCCCTTTTAATTTTCACTTACTATTTCCCGGAATCTTTATATGGTACGCTAGGGACTATTACCTTATTTTTTTACTCGAGTAACTACCTTTGGCGAAGTTTATGATAGTGCAAAGAGCTATTTCGAGTACGATGTTTACTTTGCCTAATACTATAAAAACTGGGCTACTATATGGTGGATTACGATAATAGCGAAAATGAAAGAGAAGGAAATACTAATAGATGTGCATAATTAGATACTTAATAAGTTGATTTAATGTAGCAAGTAATGTAGAAAGATCATATTAGCTAAATTATACTTCGCGAGAATGTATGGGTAGAAGTTGCAGGTATCAGCTAGTTCGAATACGCTTTATAACGCCAAATTGTTATTTACGAATTTATTTTTATCCAGTTACGTTTTTAGCTTAAAATTGTAATGGCTCGTACACTAAATTCGCTTGTTATGTACCTTTAAACCGGCAATTTTCTTGATATATATGAAGAAGATTTTGCGGTAGTTAATTAAGTCGAACGTAAATACAGTTACAGGCGTACTTAACGACTAACGTTTGGTTTACCAACCACAAGCTAGAGGTTATAGTTATGTTAGCGTTAATATAGTTAAGGTTTAAATGGATTTGTTAACCGTAAATATTAACGTTGTAATGGTGGTAAGAGATCTTGAATTTGTGGTAAATCTGGTTATTGATTAATTCGTTACCTCTTTTCAGAACGAAATAATAGAAAGTTAATGTATTACATTTAATATCCTATCACTTTTAAATAGTATTACTTGGATCAAATCGCAGAAATCGAGGGCAACGCGCCAATCAACGGTAATAATTTCCCTAAACAGATTAAGTGGTATAAAGATATTACTCCTAACTCGGCTTAGTAATTAGCTAATTAAGTTTTTCTGCACCGCCTTTGTGGTGAAGACTTTAACCTTTACCTTAATTAAGCACCTAACCCTTTATATACCCTTAACCTTTGCAATCATTACACGAACTATATGTTGTAAGGTATTATATTAGATATGATGGTAGTAAGATACTTCATAGGAGGCTATTCATAGTATGTGGCATTACGAAGGAAAAGTATTACAGCTACTGAGATTAATCGTTACTTTATTAGTAAGGTTAAAGTTGGTTTTGGATTAGGTAAATAACTATTATTATTAGAGAAAACGGTAGTTCAAATTGTTGTCAAGTCGATTACGTTTTATATCCTTAAGTTTTATACTCCTTTACTTTTTAACTTAAAGAATATTAAAACTCTTAGCGTCAACGTTAACGTTAATACATACGAGTTAGTTAAAAACAGATAAAGGTTCCCTCTAGCGTTTAAATGAAGGTACTTATCACTTCACCCTTAAAGCCTTAAAGTAATGTTGTTAAACCTAATGAAGCTGAAGATACGTTAACTACACTGGCGCTTTAACTATCTAGTTGTTAACAGGTCATATAAAGTCCTAAAGTCTGTAGGGCATAATAATGTAGAATATTTTGCCTTCAAAGTTATCTAAGAGCTTTGTTACTACTATTGAACATATGTCTAAACCTTCCGGAGATTTAAATTTATATTAAAATATGATAGGGACTTTAATTACCAGGTTTTTGTCAATGTATTTTAATTGAATAATAGGCCTGTTTTTTACGTTGTTAACTTCGCAACCTTTTTTTATGGAGCCAAGTCTCTAAAGTTCTTTTCAGTTAAGGATATGTGAGAAATATTAAGGAAATTCTGGATTAACACGTATTTGAGCTTATCTAACATCGTTGTCTACGATATCTACATTAAATTTGCGGTGGTAAAGTTGTAAAATGATATTAAAATATTAATTATTTAATTTAAATAAATGCTTATAAAGGTTTACTAAAGTATTGGGAAGATTAAAATGGTATACGCCTTATTTTTCCAAGCATATAATATCCTTACGCTGGAAATTCAAAGTTTTACGAATCCAGAGGTACGCTTTTAAATGGCGATGAAGGGTCTAAACGATATTGCAGCCTTTAATGGCTTAGTATTAACGTTATTGACTTTTGGAGCGTACCTACGTCTAACGAGTAAATACCCACTATTAATAAGTACACAAAAGCGAGTTATGGCTTACGTTAAAATACTAAGGAAACTACGGAACGAATCGGTACGATTTTAGGTTAACGATACCTTTAATACCAGGAACGGCCTTATATTAATTTACGTACTTGCTTTATTATTGTAAAGTGAAATTCTCGTGTGATGGGAGCCGAGTAAATAGGAGAGCTTATATAAAACATTGTGTATCATTAAATTTAAAGTAATTGTTAAAATTTCTAACACTCCTGTGTTTTTTCGAACCAACTAGGTTAAGCCTTATATTAGGGTTAATAACGATAAAGATCAATAAATAACACAATCGAGCTAATATAACCCTTTTTTTTCTATCATTGATAAACTAATGAAACGTCGCCAACGTGGATAATCCATGAAACAAAGGAATATTAAAAAGGAGAAATAAATACCGGGTTGTATTTATATTATTTTTTGGGTGGGCAGAAAAGAGAAATATGAAGTAAACTTGGTACTAAAACTCCAAATATAAGGTATTATTAATATTCTCAATAGGTCTTTTAAGGAAAGCAATAAGGTCAAGATTAACTATTTGTTAACTTCAGTAGTTATATGATTCGTGTGGAAAGCTAAATTTAATCTTTAAACCCAGAATATTACGATTCTCAAGTCGAGGAGTATCTATGAAGTTGAAAGTAAGATTACGGGGTAACCATAGGAAAAATTACGTCTAATCGTTTAAGGATACAGTCATAAAGATAAGGACTAGAACTTTACGTAATCGTTAACGATTTAAAAGATTAATTGAAGTTTAATAGTAATTTTAAAAATAAACTTATTCATCAAAACCAAAGGTGGGTTTACGTTTAATAGCCAAGATATGATGTAAACCTATATGTAATTAGTAACGGATTTACAACGGATCATATTGTTGGAATTTCTATAGTAATTATAAATCGTTTACCATTTAGAAACGGTAATACGATTTATTGAGCCTTTTTACAGATTGGCTAAAGTAGGCATTTATTAGTTTTTAACTTATTAATTATATTTTAAATTACGGTTAAGAATAAAGTTTTAATATACGACCTGTGTTTATTAGTAACGTAAGAGAAGGACTTCGGATTAGTAGGTATATAGATTAACTATAAACTTTTCGTCGGAATGGTTGGCTTAATGGTATTGAAATAATAAACGATTAAAGACTTTAAGTTTTGGAATTGTAAGCCGGTAACGATGTTTTCAAAGGATAACCAATTTAACTTTAACGAATCGTTAATCCGTATACTTAATGTTAACACTAGCTTTAGTTTTCATTAAAAGGATTAGGGTATTGATTTGGTTATAATCGATAGGATTGACGTGGTTAAGGCCTAACGGTACCCAAAATAGCGTGTCCGTAGCAGTTATAATATTACCTTATATTAATTGGAGGCCTTTTACGACCTTTTTATCGCGACTTCAGTATAAAATCCAATAAGTAATAACTTTAACTGGTTTAATAAGAGTATTAAGTAGCAAATGCGGAATTTCAACTGAGGGATTAATATAGTTTTAATCAACTTATCGAGGGTTAAGTTAATGATTTTGACGGATGAGTTCTGCGTAAACAATATAGAATTATTTTTGTAGATAGGCTTTCTGATAACTCGTATCGACAAAGATAGGCGGAAAGACTAGTTTAGCATGATCAACAGCCTAATTTACTAGACCTTTATCAAATGTAAACGAATTACGTAAAGCGTATTGACTTTGGAGATTTACAGTATAATGGTAGGCTTTGATGTGGGTATGGTATTATGGGAAACTTTCAACGTTATTACTAGGAAATTAAAAATTCCTTCTATTCTGGTGGTAATTTATACCGATTCGAGGAGCCTGGTTTAATACCTTTCGAAATTCGAAACTACCAGCGAAAAACGTTTGATAATCGACGTAATGGCATTTCTCGAAGCCTACAAAGGGAGGGAGATTAAAGAGTTCCGATAAATGAATGGTAAACACAATCATATTAATGCTATAACAAAGGTATCGCCAAATAGGACCCTTAAAAGGTTTGTGGACAGAAATAGTCTCACTATACGTATCGAGATCTACGTCAATAAACTGCCTGGAAAGCTAAAATTATGTAACGGCGTTTAGGGATATGCTAATAAACTAGAAGATTGCTAGGGAATTAGAATTAACGATGTTAACTTGTTTAATTGATACGGTTGAAGAAAAGAACTATACAGGTTTGTATTGGAAGAAGTTTTTATAGGGGTCGATAAAGCCGGACCTCGTAGTCGTGGGATAATTGACGGCAATTAGGGTTAATTTATATGTAATAAGGTGTAATTCGATGCGGAGGTCGATTGAAATTGACAGGGGTCTGGCTAGTTAAGAGGTCGCAGTTTAGCGCTTACTAGAAACGATTGGTCAACCATACTAGCGTGTACGCATAAACTGAAAAGCCGCCAGTGTTAGAATAGTAGTATTCGAAATGTAATAGGTTAACTTTACTTATAGTAAAGTTGAATATACTAAATACAAATTGAGAGTATTGTTTTGTACGGGATTACTATAATTGATTATAAGTTAAGTATAATATGATCAAACTTTATACTAAAGCACGTGCCAATCAATTGGTCGTATAAATTACTATGTAAACCCGCTAGCGGTTTTCCAAACCTAAAACAATATATACACCACTTGACCACGCAATACTACTGTTATTTCGACCAATCGAATCGATAACATTGCAGAATCTAAAGGCCTATTAGATAAGTCCTACCAACAGATACAGATAAGACTACTCTCCGAATATAGTTAACAATGAGTTCGGCCGTAATAAAAATGAGCAGAATAAGAAAAACGGACTGTCTGGAAATAATATAAGCAACGTACAATGATGATACAAGCATTACAGACCAATGCCTAAAAATCATGATTTACACTACAACCTCCAATTATACCGTTTTCCTACTAAAAGAAGTAACCCTATTGAATTCATTAATTTCGCTAGGTTATAAGATGAGGAGGAGAATTATAATGGCGAACCGTACGAAGTTCTCGATGATAAGATACGTATAATACTAAAAACTTATAAAAAACTAGATATTAAGTTATTATAGTTTTATATTATCTTATCCGGCATACTGTTCTGATAAGATAAAAAGTTGTATGTATATTATATTACGTAAGTGTGTACCTTTACGGAGTATTGTAACCGATCAAAATGTTTTCCAGTACGAAAATACATTAGAAGCTCTACAATAATAATTAAACGGTTATTATTTGAAAATCAATAGAAAATTAGCTTAAAAACGCTGACCAAACCCTATAAAAAGTATTTACCGCCTTATTATCGAAGTTCCGGAAATGTTATGCAATATTTAAATTAGAATATAAGGGATATAAAGTATTTATTTAAATAGTTATAAAAGTATACCGAGGAAATTTTAACCTTTACCTCATGTTATTCGAATCGGAAAAATATTTGGAAGCTTTTTATACAAGTTTTAAAACTTTGTTGAAAACTTTGATACGCTGATAAGCAAGTTTCGGATCAACATTTATAACCGAAAAGACTAAAGTCTAGGGCTAAATTATCAAGATAAACTTTGCTGGAAAAAAATACTACGTCCTAGACTTACAATTTAAAGTTTATCCGAAAAAAAAAATCCCTAATTACGGTTATTGGAACGAAAACTGCTAAGGAGGAAGCCTCAGAAACCAATGATAAAATAGCTACTAGTAAAGAAGACCTTATAACTAAACACGAAACTTATTATGCTTATAATAATACTTACGAAGGAGTATATAAAACTTTATAGGTAGTTAAAAACGTTATATTATAGACGACAGGTTCGGTTATTAGTCGACCAATTGTTTAGTATACGAGTAAATTCAAATTAAACGTTATTTTTGGGCCGATTGACCATTTAAAGATTAGACAAAAGCTAATTTTATAACGTACTTAGCCAACTACGAAGGTGTAAAAGATAAATTTAACGTTTAACTTTACGAGTACACTTTTAAAATGGAAATTTTTCAGGCAAATAAAACTTATTCAATAGCCCAGAATAAGAAAACCGATGAGGGATTTTTTAAATGTCTATAAGATGCTTCATTACTATATATCATAGGCTTGGATTACGAAAAAAAAAAAAAAGTATTAAACGACTATATAGCGTCGTAATTTACGTTTTCTAATAGTTATGATAACTGATTTTAGGGTATTATATTAAATGACAGCGTAATTGAAATGTCGACCTCCGAAAAGTGATAATTCGGCGTATTCGTAGCGAAATTTACGAATTTTTAGTTTAATCGAATAGAACAATATTGTGAACTTTTCTTTGGTAAATACAAAGCGTCCTTATTTAGCATAGTCGTTATAAATACACGATTCGTACCGGTTACGTTTTACGTAATATATTTTAAAAAACCATTTTTGTTACTATTGGATAATATAAATTAGTTGGGAATTAAAGTTCGGAATATAACCAACTAACTCGTCCGCGCTTTGGATAACATAGTCGTATCGTTTCATTTTAAATTTGAATACCTATGGTTTTTTCCACTGAAACACGTATAGCTAAATCTGTTTACGAAACATGACTGGAATTGAAAATATTATACCGCCGGTTTGGACACCTAGCCGTAAAGCGCCTTTTACGGCTGCTCTACGTCTTTATTCATACAAATATAGGAAAAAGAACGCTAAAAGCTATTGAAAACTTTTGCCACGAATATAACTTATATCAATGTACCTTAAGGCGCTTGAAACTCCACATTTACAGCGATATAGATTTTAATTACAAGGTAGTTGTAAATATAATGTACTTTGACTGCTAATTATTATTATATATTGTCCATGTAATGATATTATTTCAGTCCGTGAAAATTTACACGAAACGCTTTCGTTATAAATTACTGGGATGCTTTGGAAAATTATTGGTTCAAAGTTTACTTAGAACCTTTAAACTGGATTACTTACCATTACCAGTACAGCTTTCAACTCGGTCTAATAGCGCACTAAAGCTAGAATATCCGGCAGTAAGTGTAAGTAAATACCGGTAAAAGTACTATAAGGAATTAACAAGTGTAAACGGTACTATAAACCGCTTAGGAAAGCATATACATTACTATTGGAAAACTTGAAAGATATTGTTTTTAAGGAATGAATTCTGTGAATAGCGATTATCATAAGAAATAATATATCCGGCTCGAGTGTATTAATTTTAACACTCCGTGTTTTCGGTTCTTACCCCAAAATTTTCATAGATTAAACACAGTTACCAATTACGATAAAAGGGGCGAATGTTGTGGCTAAAGCTATAGCAGTATCATGTTTTCTACAGGCCATAAATAATGTCTCGAAAGAATTGGCCACGAGAAACGACCCGCATAAGACTGGCGTTTTAAATCTACTATTATAGTTTGACTTCTTAATTTGAAGGACGAAGAAAGGATGGACTGTTCTTTGGGAAATTAACGGATTTAAAGGCCACAATATGATTGTGAATTTGTTAAATAGCCCGAATTCATTTAGTTAAACGATGGTACGGGAGTATAGGAAGGAAAAGGTAGATAATAGCGTCCGATAAGTATCCGAAGACTATCACCCACTAAATCACTTCCAAAATAACGAATCTAAACCGCCTCCAAATCCTATAAACCCTCCGGATACTACTTTACAACTTATATCACCTTATGAAACCGGCCCGTTTACATCAACGAAGTTGGTATCACGTTGCCGAGGGTGTCCACTTGGTTTAAAAAATAAAAGACGTTTTAAAGCTTTTGTTATGGATTCCTTTATTATTGAGAAAAAGATGGTAAACCTTAAGTTAAGTTTAAAACTCCGCCGTAACTGAATTATTATCTCCACAAGTGCTCCGTTTCAATATTTTACCTAGACAAAAATCTCTGATTTTATTGAGTAGGGGGGTTTTCACTTTAAAAGGTTTAACCTATCCGTTTACGGTAGCTATATAATTTTCCCCACATGTTTAGTCCACGAGGTAAAAGATAAGGCCAGTAAGACTTATGAAAAAAACCGCTTTATAGTTAAGGGATTCGATAAGAACGGTAAAAAAGATATTATAATCTAATCGCCCACTTTATAAAAAGTAAGACATCATTTAATTTTAATATTCACTGCCTCCCTACGTACACTTTATATCTTTCATTTTAAGCTTCGTGATATTATGTAGGCTTATATATAATCAGACAAGCAGCTTAAACAACGTATCTACACCTATATACCTGTGGAATTCCGGAATTATTATTTACTTGAAACGATTTAGCTTATTTTAAAGCCGTTGGACAAATTCGCTAAGGTTAGTATATATTGGTATAATAATTAACAAATGTATTATAAGGAATGGTTATGAATAGCTCATTCAACTTTTAACCCGTATCTACTAGTTTTGATACCGCGGTTTAAAGGCTTTATAATTATTGGGATATAAAAGGATAATGCATTTACGTCACGTAATTGAGGATATTATTATATATTCCTATAGTTAGTATACGTAGGTCAAGTGGAAGTGTACCACACTGCAAGGTGCACTCCTTCAGAGTGCATTCATGGCAAAGTCCAGAAGGGAGATTAGCAGAGTGTATGGTAGAGTGCCACTGCACAGATTAGAGGTTTATAACCTCTTATCCGTGGGGTCCATTCTCTCAATAATCATTATTCCTTTCTTATCTATCTTTACTACTATAATACCAGTTTTTACGATTACTTTGCTACTCTTTTATATTTACGTAAATAAAGAATAATGTTACCGACACAAATTGATGGAGGACTCAGTAGACTAGAAACAGCCTAAGGAAGAAAAAAAAATATAAATTAAATACCTAAACCAGAATGTTATAGTGGTCCTAACTATTTATACTATAATAATACGTTTTTACAAAAATTATATGGGATATATAGAAAGACCGTAAAAGTAAAGTATTTTTAAAAAAATTAAACTTCAATACGATATTCCTCACCTTTATTTGATGTCCTATTTATTTAAAGTTCTATTATACTATTATTAACCTTTGTTTGGCGCTTTAACATATCCGTGCACTTTTTGAAAAGAGTTTTATTACGTATCAGACTACGTAAGCCAAAACCACCAAGTTTCGAAACCCTTTGTTCAAACCCGTTTGATCTAAACATAATATCCGTATCGCTTACGAAACTCAAAAGCGGTTATAGATGTAACACCTGCACCGTTTACGAAACCCCAAAACGGCTACGGACGTAATACCCAAACCGCTCGTAACCAGTAAAAACGGCTATAACACGACATCCAAACTGCTTACCAAATACGATCTAAGCCTTATATAATGGATTACAAACATACACGTCCCCACGTCTCCTTCCCCCTCTTTTTTCCCCCTATTACCTTATTCGCCTCCATTTACTCGCTTTATATCATCTATTTTTAAATTGATTACTTTCGAAGTTTCAGTTGACTAGCAGTTCACCTCATTTAACATTAATAAAGCGCTAAAAAAAACTAATTTGAAATAACTGATTTACCTATGGTCACGTTACATTTAAACCTTATTTAAATTTTAATTATATTAGTAAGCGTCAGACGCCTTATTTCAAACGCTTTGTAACATCAAATTTGTTTTTATCTACGTATTTGTACGCTTTTATCTAGATTATTTGAAATGAACCTCGTGAAATACAATATTTCGAACGAACCTAGACCTTATCCAAGGCGTAAAAGATAACATCCGCACCGCTTTAAAGTCCCCAACACACGTAAAAACCAAAATTTCAACCGATTTAGGACACTACACTATATTTTAAAAACTTTAACCCTAATATCAATAACTTCGGAGGAAATCAACGGTTACTTCGATTTTTTTGTCGAATATATAAGAATAAGGAAGGTTATAATATACGAAATAAACCTAAGAGTTTGGGATAATAATATCGATATAGCAGTTAAAGAATTAGATCTATATACGAAAAATACGTATATTTTTCCCGGAATTTTTTTGCTATTAAGAGAAGAAAACCTAAAGACTTGATATATAAAATAATTTTCATAAAAGATTTCGGAACTGAACGATAAGTATGTGGTGAACTATTTACTACTTCATTATTAAATATTTGCGAATTTAACTACTAAGCGGAAGTATTAATACCCTAGAAGATAAAAACGGCCGTTTTATATAACTCCTATTAGAAATAATACAACTTAACAACTTGTTAGATTAAAAGGAAAAAGATATATTTAAAATGGATTTTATAAAAAGATATTACCCAACGAAACATAAGAAATAGTTAGTAAATGATATACGAACTAAATGTAAAAATGGAAATAATACACGAATATAAGGCGTGGGACGTTCCGATACTGTACCCGCACCCCATGCTAGGAATACAAAGCTCTGAGGAAAAAACGTCTATAATTATTATTTATTAAGAAGATGTAATATTCCCTTACACTGGTACGTATTTCAAAGGAAAAAAATACTAAAGTAATTTTTAAATACGGTTAACACCCCTTTCAGCCGTAACAAAAACGGCTGAAACACTAAAACCAACCCGTTCTGAAAATAATTAGCGGCGTAAAACGTTAATACATACTTTATAGATTAATACCCGCTAATTACGACCCCTATCGTAACCTTTTACCGCACCGTTTCCCTATTAATAGAAATGACTTTAAAAAACTTATTAACTTCGCTAAACTTTGGATAGGAACAAAAACTATAGTGGTGAACCATACGACGTATTCGATAACAAAATACGTATAATATTAAATATATATAAAACGTTAAATATTGAATCATCCTGATTTCAAGTTATTCTACCCGGCATACTATCTGTGTAAGTGAAAAGAAATGGTATATATATTATTTTACGTAAGTAAATATATTTGAAAAGTGTTATAACCGCTTGAAATTACACTTTGGTACGAAAACTAACCACGAACTCTACAATAGGGATCGGACTAATAAAACCTGGGAATCTGTAACGTATTAGCGTAAAAAAGCTAATAAAAACTTATTAAAAGTATTTACTACCTTATAGCGAAGTTTCGAAAATGTTAGGCAACCTTGAAACTGGAATATAAGGGTAATAAACTATTTATTTAAATAATGATAAAATGATGTCTCGAAAACCTAAGTTTCGAGTTTATACTATTTGGGCTTAAAATGAATTTAGATGTCTTTTATATTAGTTTTAAAACATTGATCGAAATCTTTATACGACAATAAGTTAGCCCCAGGGTCATATTTGTAATCGATAAAACTAAAGGCGAGGGTTAAATTACTAAGGAAAACCTCGCCGGAACTATTTACCACGTTTTGGATCGATTATTTAAGGCATAAATATGGCAAATCAAACGCCTGAAATACGGTTATTAGGGAGGAATGTATCGGGAAAGGAACCCTGGTAATAAAGGGTGAGAACGATTATATTACGAAGGACAAAATATATTGCGGTTATAGTAATACCTACGAAAAAGTGTATGGCGTTTTACGGGTTTACAAGAACATCATATCGTATACGGTAAAATCGGCTGCTAGTTTATTAATTACATAGCATACGAGTAAATTCGGAATGAACCATAATTTTACGCCGATTACTTACTTAAAAACCAAATAAAAGTTAATTTCATAACGTACTTAACCGAGTGTGAAAGCGTAAACAATAAGCTTAACATTTATACTTATTAATATACCTTCGGGGAAATAAAATCCAAAAATAATAATACTTACCTAATAACCTAAGATAACGAGACCGCCCAACGTATTTTTACAGGCCTATAAGACGTCTTCTTTTTATATTATATAAGCTTGGATTACAAAGACCGCGTATTAAACGCCTATATAGCATCTTAATTTACACTTTTCAACAGGTACGACAACTGTTTTTAAGACATTATACCTAATACCAACGCGGCCGAAATCTAAACAGCCGGAAACCAAAAATTCAACGCGTTCACAGCGAAATTTCCGAAGTTTTAGCTTCATCGAATAAAATAATATCGAAAGGTTTTATTCAGTAAAGGTATACCTTCGTTGTTTAAGATGATCTTTATCAATATACGATTCGAATCGGTAAAATTTTACGTAATACACTTTAAAACTCTATTCCTACTTTCGTTAAATAATATGAACAAATTCGGATTCTAGGTTCAGAATACGACTAATTAACTTATTTACGCCTTAGATAACGTATCTATACCATTTAGATTTAAATTCGACTACTTATATTTATTTCTCGAAACACGTATAATTCAGGTTATTCAAATAACGTAAATTGAATTACAAATGTTATACAGCCGATTCAGATACCTAATTATAAAACGACTTTTACGTCTGTTTTACGTCACAGGTTATATGAATATAGGAAAGGACGCATTTAAAGTTATCGATTTTTTTTACTATGAGTATCAGTAATATTCACGAGCCCTAGGACGATTTAAATTCCGTCTTTAAAACTATGTAAACTTGAATTACAATGAAATTATCGATATTATATACCTAAATAGCTAGCCAGTACTATAAGCCGTCGATGTAACAACATTATTTTAAGCCTCTAAATTTATGCGGAGCGCTTTCGCTATAAATATCTAGTACTTTTTAATTTACTGTTAGTTAAACGTTTATTTAAGGCTTTTGGATTGGATTACCTACGACGTCGACAAGGCCTCAGAGTTTACTTAATAGCGTATAAAAGCTAAGATTACCGGCAGCTAATGTAAACAAATACCTGTAAAAGTACTATAGAGTATTGGAAAATACGAACGGTATTATAGACTGTTTAAAAATACCTATACAGTATTTTCTGAAACTTTAAAATGTATCAGTTTTCAAAATCTATCCTATAAATAGCGGTTAACTCTGTTAATAATACTTTCAAACCGAATAGTTCAATCCCTACGTTCTTTGTCTTTGATACTTATCCGAAGATTTACATAAACTTTACATTATTATCAACTAATTTACAAAGAGCGAATACTATGGCTAAAGCAATAACAGTAATGTGTTTTTTGCGAGTTGAAAACGATTTTTAAGAGCGTTGTCCACGAGGAACACCCTATATGAAAGTGTTGTTTTAAAACTATTATTATAGTTAAAGGTTCTGGTTTGGAAAATTAAAGACAGATAGACTAGCTTTTGGAAGATTAACAGATTTAAAGTTTATAATGTGTTCATTAATTTGTTAAACAGCGAAAATTCGTTTCGCTAAACGAAAGTACGGAAGTATACAAGAAAAGAGGTGGAAAAAAGCGGCCTAAAACCGTAACACAATTAGTATTATCGATGGAACTACTTTCATTACGAGTCCAAACCACCCTTAATTTCAGTATACCCCTCGAGTAGTAATTTCAATTCACTATTATTATACGAAAACGGCCTATTTATGCTAATACAATTAGTACCTCATTGCCGAGACCGCCCTTTTAGCTTGAAAACCAAAAGAACGCTTTAGGAATTTTGTAACAAACTTTTTCATTACTTAAAAAGAGATGGTAAACCATAAGTTTAATTTGAGGCTTTGTTAAGGAGTTATTATTACCGCCTTAGGCGCTCCGTTCGAATGATTTACCTAAATAGAAATCTCTACCTCAATCAACCAAGGCGTTTTTCGCTTTAAACGGTTCGACTTAACAATCCAAAGCGTTTACGAAAAAGTTCCTACCAGACTCGTATAGAAAGTTAAGGATAAAACCAGAAAACTATAAGAAAAAAACCCGCCTAATTGTAAAAGAGTATAATGACGACGGTAAAAAGGATATTATAATCTAGTCGCTTACTTTACAAAGATCCAGCCACCATTTAATTTTGACGTTTATAACCTTTTTAATACCCCCTATAACTTATATGTTAAACTTCGTAATATTATGTAAACTTATATACAATATGAGGAACGGTTGAAACAACGTATTTACATAGATAGAACTATAAATTTCAAACAATAACACCTACCTGGAACGATTTTACGTATTATAAAACCACCTTACGGCCTAGTAAAAACTAGTATTTACTGATATAATACTTGTTGAAGATATTTTAAGGAGCGGCTCGAAATAGCTAACTTATTCTTTTACCCGTGTCTATTGCTTCTAACAGCCCGTTTTAACGGCTTTACACTAACGGGTATATAAACGGACGATATACTAACGTTATGTAACGCATCGTTTTCCGAATTTAAAAATAGGAAGCTTTTGAAATTCAGCTTAAAGATAAAACCTAAAATGTACCTGACGGAAGAGTATATAATCGACTTTAATAACGTAATAATTACTTTTCTGAACGGCGTTTTATGCCTCATTTATAAAGAGAAACTGGGTAAAGTTACCCTTATCGTTTTGAATAACGGAGAACATGCCGACTAATATAAATATTAACGCGTAAGTGGTGCTTAAATTGTCTTAGTAGTATAACCGGAAACGGCTTTCGACCTTTTAGTCGCCTCGAAATATTGGGCCGCCCTTCTAGATAATATATATAAAACTTTTAATAAACGCTTTACTTGATGAATATACGATTTATACCATTAAATATACATATTACAAAACTATTTAGTTTTACTAACCGCTTCTTTCCTAATAATAATAATTACAACTCGTACATAATGTTTGTTTTAGTTCTCGGTAACGAAATACCGGCTCGAAACAGGTTTACGATCCGCGAAAACATTATTTATTGAAACTTAACTAAATGTAAGCGGGTAATAAGGAGCATCTTAGAGTTAAAAAATAATAATATGGGTAAAAGCTTCGATTTGGAAATCACCATAGCGATAACGGTCCGAACAATTTTTTTAACCTTAATTTGAAAACTATCCCCTTAGTTATATAAACTAACTCCTTTTCATATTACGAATGTCTAGTTCAACGTGGTACTGCAAACGAAAAACGTTTGATAATAGATATTATAGCTTTATGCGAGTTTTATAAACGCCGGGAAATCGAGAAAACGAGGTAAATTAATGAAAAATTCAACTTAGCGGGTGTAATAACCAAGTATACCCCGAACAAAGTATTAAAGGCGTTTACATCGACTGATAGTTTATTTATTAGTATTATTGAAAACAAATCGTGACCCCAATAAGGCTAGTATTCTACGTCTTACTTTTATATTTTTTTGCTACTATTATACGGTTATCTATATTTTAAACCGATTCAAAACCCGTTATTTACACTGATTTCACGTATTTTACTTTATTTAAATTCACCATTTCGCATCTATTTTAACATACTATTACTTTTTATTTTATTTACTTAGGACTTATCAATTTGTCACTATTTATATTTTATATTTTATATTTGAATGAAGATTTTTGTAAAAATAAAAGAAATATTACTTTATAACGTACTATACTATGGCCGGGTACATCGGCTCTGAAGAATGTGGCAGCTATTTGTTATTAAATGGATAAGAAGAGGAAGACGTCTTTACGTCCCTACTATCTTCCCCGTCGCTCTCCCCCTTTATATTAGCGTTACCGTCATCACCATTATCGACGTCGCTATCGACGCCACCGAAAAGGTAGCTTTACACTTTAAGCTGTATACCCTTAGGCAAAGTTATAAGGGGGTCTTTACCCTCTTTACGGCGACGTGAAATAATGTTGTCGAATTTGTTTACATAGTATATACGTAGGCCCCACTTTCAAGCAGTAATAGCGGTTACTAACTCCTTGGTCCGCCGGTTAACGTCTATTATTAATTAGCATTGGCTCGTTTTTGTTATTTCCGAGAGTAGTTGTTTTCAGGGGAACTTTAAATGAATTATTTATAAAAGTATAAACATTAGTTTTGAGATTGTAAATAAATGTTTAAGCTTATTTTAAAGCCGGCGGACGCGTAATACGACTTTAGCCTATAGCTTTAAGACAACCGAAATAAGAGCATATCCGTTACCAGTCTATTCATAACGATGGTAACGGGCCGAACGACCTCCGCTTTAGTAGTAATAGCTAATAGATTTGCCCGCAACCGCGGATGCAACATAGGGTACGCAAAACGTGTTGATTAGCAACCCGAGACTACGAACTTGGGTACGTTGCTTTAACGCTTTACGCGTTAGAAAAGCCTCGCGACGCACTTTCAAAGTACTTAACCTGAGGTATTAGAAGAGGTTCGCTTCAACCTCCTCATTTATAGAGACGTTAAAGAAAAATATACAGGGGGATTTGGTAAATACGTACTGCGGCGTAACTCCACTAGGCTGCGTTTACGGCATAAAGGAGTCCATACGAGTAAAGAGGTTTTTACTCACAGGGAAAATATAAAATTTATAACCTTAAAACTTTTTATTTCCTCCCTTTAAAAGTTAGGGGAAGGGGTGGAAGGAAATCAAAAAGGAAAAGGGTAATAACTTGGGCGACGATGGTGGCGGATGGCGAAGCGGCGGGCGAGGCAGGAATCGACGACATAGTGCCAAAAGAGGGGGGTCTATATGTAGTAATAGTGGTGATGGTAGCAACGATGACGGCGGTAGCGACACGCGTACGCTCATGCACCAAAAGATGCCTAAGGGTCCTGTTTTTACTCGACATTTATTTAAAGGCGAGGTTAGTATATGGGAATTGGTTAGGTAACCTACTTATCGAAGAGGTTTAAAATAGGTAATTAATACAGTGAATTAAGTGTATATACACTAATTAACTAGTTAGGATTTACGTTAGCTTCAGGTATGTTCCGTTAAAGGATTAAAGGAAAGAAACTTTATTTTAACTAATAACGATATATCTTTTCATACCAACCTCAAAACACATAACAGCGCAATCACCCCTATAACACCTACGTAATCACACCTACCCAATGACACCCCTATATGGAACAACAAATTAATTCCATTAATAATTATATCGTTACTGTTTAATTACACTAATCAGACTCTTACTATAATTACCACCGCGGTTGGAAACTAATAATTTGAACCTGTAATTTATACCGCGACTACACTATCACTATAAAACTATGGATATAGATTATATTATAACTATACTATAACTACTAAATTACAGATGAGAATTAAATTACAATTATACCATTACTACTAAACGATAAATACGCAAAATATAAAGGGAAAAATATTACCTGTATAGATATCGTTATATATCCCTATAGTTAGTATACGTAGGTTAAGTGGCAGTGAACTACACTGTAAGGTACACTCCTGTAAAGTGCACGATACCGTGTCACTTTACAGTCTGCACTATTGCAAAGTGCATGCATAGCACAGCTTAAAAGTGAGATTAGCAGAGTGTATGGCAGAGTGCCACTGCTCGGATAAGAGGTGTATAACCTCTTATCCTTGGCATGCACTCTCTGAATGCTTCTTCTCCCTTCTTGATATATCTTTACTACTACAATATAAATCTTTACGATTACTCTTCTACTCTTTTACATTCACGTGAATAAGCAGAAACCTTACCGACATTAATACGTTGTTTTCTGCTGCAAAAAAGAGGAAACTTTTGGAGGCTGGTTTAAAAGCGAAGCCTAATATATGTCTGATGGAGAACCGTATAACTAATTTTAACGGCGTAATAATCACGTTTCATAATGATATTTTGGACTTTGTATAAAAGAAATAATTGGATAAAATTTCCTTTATTAATCTAGTTGGTGTAAAACGAACTGATGAATATGAATGTTAACATGTACAAGGAACTTCAATGGTATTAATGGTATAACCAGAGGCCGTGTTTTATCTTTCCTTCGCCGTATAATACCACAACGATCTTTTGAATAACGTACATAAGGCGTTTAATAAGCTTTTTGTGTGGAAAAAGAGTAATTCAAAGCGCGGTTTACAATTTGTATCGTTCGATATATGTATAAAAAATCTTTTTGTATTTACCGACGGTTTTTTGTAAATAATATTGACTATAACTTTTAAATTGGATTTGTTTTTACTTTTGGTAACGAAATACTGGCTCGAAACGAATTTATTATTTAAAAAATATTATTTATCAATGTTCAACTAAATATAACCGGTTTATTCGAAGCGTTTTAGCTTCGGAAATTTACGCTATTGTTGGTAGGCCTTAGACGTTGCAACGTTGTCGATTCGATTGATCGAAGTAATAGTAGTATTGCGTGGTCAGATGGTGGATGTATTGTTCTAGGTTTGGCAGACCGCTAGCCGGTCTGCACTGTAATTTGTATAGTCAATTGCTTGGCCCGTGCCTTAGAGTGAAGTGTAACATACTGCACTCGAGTTACAACTAATGCGGTAAGTCTATACAAAGCAATACACTTAACTTGCAGTATAGTATAGTCAACTTTACTTACAGTAAAGTTGATCTACTACACTATATGTAATACTATTCCAACACTAGCAGCTTTTTAGTTTGTGCGTGCATGCTAGTATGGCCAACTAATCTTTTCCGGTTACCACTAAATTTCTTCTTCGTTAACTGGCTCGACCCCTGTTAATTCCAGTTGGCTCCCATACTGAATTGCACCCAGTTACATATAAATTGACCACATTTAACCTCAATTGCTCCGTTGTTCTGAGGTCCGAGTTTTTTAACTTCTACAAAAAGTTCTTTCGCCACAGACTTTTATAGCTTTAATTCTTCTTCTAAAATAGGTCGTTATAATTAATCTTCTGGTAATCTTCCAATTCGCTAACATATCCCTATCTGCCGTTACGTGGTTTTTCCGGCGGTAGGTTAACGTAGCCCTTAATGCGTATGGTTAACTTGTTGTTATCTACAAATCTTTCTAAGGCTTTATTTAGCGTGTCCTTCGTTATAACATCTGTAGGATTATCTTTACCATCGATCTATCGGAACTCTTTAATCTCCCTCCCTTCATAGGCTTTACGGAGTATTATTACGTCTATTATCAGGCGTTTTTCGTTGGTAGTTCCAAGCTTTGATAGGCACTCGAAAAAGCTCCTTAAATCGGTACAGATTACTATTGAGATATGAGGAATCCGTATCTGCCTGGTAATAAAGTTAAGGGTTTCCTACAGTGTTATACCTACGTTAAAGCCCGCCATTATGCCGTAAACCTCCGAACCCAACACGCTTCATGTAATTCTCCTACACTTAACAGAGGTTTAGTAAATTAGGTTGCCGATAATGTTAAACTAATCTTCCCGCCTATCTTCGTTAACGAGGGTTATTAAAAAACAGATTTTTAAAGACAAGTCAGTGTTATTTATAAAGGACCCGTTTGTAAAGATTATTAACTTGGACTTTAAGAGGTCGATTGACATCATATTAATTTCGTGGTTTAGGTTTCGCATCTTCCATTCCAACGTTTTATTTAGTCGATTAAAATCTTTATCCGTTAGTATTTATGTTTATACCGTAGGGGATACATTGTATGAGGCTTTAGGTTAATATAAGTTGGTAATATAATTACCCTGTACATGTTATTTTAAGTACCGTTAAGCCCTATATTTATTAGTCTTGTCGATTATAGTAATAATAGCGCTTTAATCTATCTGACGAAAGATTAAGCCGGCACTAATACTAAGTATACGAATTAACGATTTATTAAAGTTAAGTTGGTTATTTCTCGTTAACGTCGTTATCAGCTTGCAATTCCAGAACTTAGAGTCCTCGATCGCTTATTGTTTTAGTGTTATAAAGCTATTCGTTTCGACAAAAACGGTATCGTTAATTTTTATACCTATTATGCCGAAGTCCTTCTTTTACTTTACTAATAAATACGGATTGTATATTAAAGACTCAATTGCTAGTCAGAACTTAAAGTGCAACTAGTAAGTTAGGAATTAGTCAACGCTTGCTTTAGCTAACTTATATAGTGGTTTAACACAACGTATCACCGTTGCTGGTAAATAAATAACACGGAGTTTCTATAGCAACTATAACAGTATAATCTGCTGTAAATTCATTGCTAATTATATATATGCTTACGTAATATTACGGCTATTAAGTCTAAACTTACTTTTAGTCTTGACTAGTAAATTTATTATCAGGGTAATTACTAGGCGTTAACTAATCTTTTAAATCGTTGGCGACTGTATAAGGATCTAGTCCTTTCCTTTATCACTATATCCTTAGGCGATTAATCGTGATTTTTTATTAGGCCACCCTGTAGTATAGCCTTTAAACTCGTAAATAATCCTCGATTCAACGATCGTAAAGTTTAGGTCTTAGAAGTTAAAGTTAGTTTTCGATACAAATTGTATTACACTTCGAGTTAGTAGGCCATCGATTTCTACCTCATCGCTTTTTAAAAAGGGTTTACCGGAAATCTTAATAATTCCTTATACCCTAAGTTTTATTACTAAGTCTTCGTTATCCTTCGCTTTCCTACTTACTGGAGTAGTATTATAAATATGGAACAGTGTGTATTCCTCCTTTTTAACGTTTTCCTTTTTTGGGGGGGGGTTGTTCGCACCGGCAGCATTTTATTAATTTATCAATAATGGGTAGAGGAGGTTTGTATTAGCTTGATCGCTTGGCTTAAGGGTCTTTATCATGAATAACTCTAATGTAAGGCTTAAATTAAGTAGTTCGGAAGGATATAGGACCGTTAGCAGTTTTAACAACCACTTTAGAGTTTATAATACTTAATATCTTATACGGCCCCTCACATTTACTTGGCTCCCGCCACACGAGGACTTCACTTTACAACAGCAAAGTAAACACGTCGATTGTTATAGGCCCGTTTTTAGTGTTAAGGGCGTCGTTAACTTAGAGGCGTGCCAATTTTTTTTTTTTTTTTTTTTTTTTTTTTTTTTTTTGCAGTTCCCTTAAAGCTTTACTGTAAGTCGTAATACKTTTCGAAGAACTTGCTGAAGGCGGAGATTCACTCGTTAGGTGTGGGTACGTTCCAAAGACCAACAGCGTCAATACCAGGCCGTTAAATCCCAAAATATTGTTCAAGCCCTTTACTACTATTTGTAGGCGTGCCACCGGATCCGTGAAACTTTCAATTTCTAACGTAAGGATATTATACATTCGGCGAAGTAAGGCGTGTATTCTTTTAACTTTCCCAATGCTTCAATAGGCTTTTACAGGTACCTATTTGCATTGGATACCTATTATCTTGGCATATTTTTAAAACTCCACCGCCGTAAAGTTGGTACCGGTATCATAGACAACATTAGGTGGACCCAAGTACGTGTTAATTCACAGTATTTTTAACGTTTCCTACGTATTCTTTGTCGAAAGCAACTTTAAAAACTTAGCCCCGTAAAAAGAAATTGCTAAGTCAACGACGTGAAAAACAAGCTTATTATCTAAGTAAAACATATTAATAAAAATTTTGTAATTAAAGTCCTTATCGTCTTTTAACGTAAACTTAAATTTCTGGAAGGCTTAGGCCTACATTTGGCAGTGATGGTAAAGATTTTTAATAGCTTTTAAGGTAGGGTATTCCACATCATTATGCCTTACGGATTTCAGGACTCTATACAACCTGTTAATAGCTGGGTAGTTAAAGCGCTAGTGTAGTTGACGTATCTCCAGCTCCGTTAGATTTAACACTACTACTTTCGAACCTTAAAGATAAAACTATAAGTGCCGCTACTTAAAAGCGAATGGAAACCTTTAGCTATTTTTAACCAGTTCTTCTACGTTGATGTTTACATTAACGCTGAAAGTTTTATGTTTTTTAAGCAAAATGAAAAAGGGTTAGGTAACTTAAAGATTTCAAATGTAAATGATCTTATAACAGTTTAAACTACCATTGTTCCTAATAACGATAGTTGTTCGCTTAGGCTAAAGCCAACTTTGGCCTTACCAGTATCGTAACGATTAATCTCAGTAGCTGCGATACTTTCCCTCTGTAATACTATTTACTACGAATAGTCACCTATTAAATACCTTACTGCCCTAATGTTTAGTATAATACCTTAAAACGTGTAATCTGCGTAACGATCATAAAGTTCAAATATATATAAAGGGTTAAAGGCATAATTAAGACAAAGGTAAGGGTCTTTACCACTTAAACGGTATAAAAAGACATAGTTGGCTAATTGTTGGGTTACCATATCAAAAGCAGTATATTTATATAATTTAATTTGGTTAGGAGCGTTAATGAAATTAGTTGGCTCATCGTCTTTAACATTTATAACTTGGTTTAAGTAATTTTGTTTCGAAGTAATAAGTTGCTAAACGTGATACGCTACTTTTTTATTGTTACTTTCGGTAGGGGGGTAACGAGTCGATCAATAAATAGCCTTATTATAAATCCAACATATTTTACGATTATTAGGACGATAGTGTTTGCGGTCAATAGGTCCGCCTAAATCTTATTAGCGTCAACGTAAGTGTTACCTCCAGTTTAGGGTCGAGGTTAATAGGTCTAACCTTAGGCTTTATAGACGCCCGTACTTGCGGTTAACGTAATTAATTACCGTAAAGTCTTCCTTATCCACGTTGAGGAAATTGCCGGCTTGGGAATATATACCGAGCGAGTTTGGTATACATATTATTACGGTAGTAAGAGAAAAACGTAATTATCTAAATAAGCCTTCATAGGTAGTATCTGGGCGTTATAAGGCGTATTCCAACTTACTAATGCCTGTAATAGCTGCTATACCTGCTCGCGAAGTATAGCTTTACTAACGTAGGCTTTCCCCATTACCTTTTGACATATTATCAGTTTTTCAAACATTTAATTAAAAACATCTATTAATAATTCCCCTTATTATTATTATTTTTGCATTATTATAGTCCACCGTATGGTAGTCCAGTTTATATGGTATTATGTAAGGTAAACGTCGTGTTTAAAATGGCCCTTTATATTATTGTATATTTTGCGGAACGTGGTGACGTTCGTTAGAAAGGTTAAGTAATAGTTTTTAGCGTAACCTGTAAGGATTTCGGGAAATAATAGGTGAAAATTAAAAGGTAAACCCTTTATTCATTTATTTATATTTCAAAAAAGGTATTATTTTAATATCGAAAAGCTTGTAAGGCTTTTTGTTATATTTCTTTATATTATCTTAAATCTTTGCGAAATCCGTTATCAACTTTTAATTAATATTAACTATTTTGACAGGTTTTAGAAAAAGGTCGCGATAATTATCCCAGGCTTAGTTGATGTTTCCTGTCAATTCAAATTTGAAAGGTTTTTAAACCTGGTGTTAAGGGTAATTTCTAGTCGCTTAAACCGAAGGGTATATTCCTATAATTGTGCTTGTAATAGGTTCGCGCGTGTAGGTATATCTAAGGAGAATTTTTTTTAAAGGTCTTGGCGATAGACTTACTAGAGGACGATAGGTACTTAAAAGTTTTGGAAAGCTTAACGATCTTGCTTAATTAACTAATATAAAGCGCTAACGTTAATACCTCTGGCCGCGTTGGCGGCCGCTATTTCGCGCGCTCTACCTCCGCTAAGAGCATACTCCATACTTTTATGTGGCGGTACTAAACTGCTGAGTAGGTTAACAAGTTCTTTATCGCCAATAAGTAAAGAGGTTTAACTTAGCTAAGACTAAGTTAGCGGTCCCTTGGAGCGTGTGAGGGAGTGTTAAGGTTTTTTAACGCCCTTTCTTTTAAACTTTAGGTTTTGAGGGCATTTTTTCAGTTAAGCCATGTTAAATAAGGTTTTTGCCAGCCTTATTAACTTTTTTTCTGGCACTTAAATCCTTCGGCGTTTAAGTTTTTCTTTTAGTTTAGACTCAATTACTTTCTAAATATTTTTCCATATGTTAATAGTCCAGTCATGGAAAAGTTCACAATATTTACGGAAAGCACGGCTATCGCGGTCACGTTTTTCGCCGCCGTATTTGTTAACGATATAGTAGCTGATGTAATTGGCAAGATGTTCTTCGGTTAAATTTTCGTTAACATTTTTTCTTTACAAATCACTATTATAGTGTTTGGAGAAGATAGGTCCGAGTACCTTTGGTGTTTCTTTCCTTTCGGGGTCGGTGATGGTTTTAAATTGGGCGCTAGCGGTAAACATCTTAAGGTCCTGACTTACTTAGTACGTTAGTAAGGCGTGTAAGGCGAGGGACTTGGTAATCTTAGGCATATGGACTTGGTGACTTGGTGTTTTAGCGTAAAGTTTCGTGACGTGGCTTTCTCAGCGCGACTTGGAGATTTAGCTTAAAGCAGTGAACTTGACGATTAAAGTGGCGTAACGAGTGAAAATAATGAAATATGGGCGAAGGTTTGGTGTAGAGGGTAAGGTCAGAAGTCGTTATTAGTGGTAAAACGGAGGTTGTAAGTTTTTTGGCGTAGGAACTTAGTCGTTTTTCTTGCAGTAGTAGCACCCGCAGTAGTATTGATTTAGCCGTTTGCCAACTTGCCGAATCTCAAGACTTTTGACAGTCAATCTCAACGTTTTTCTTCAAAAAGAATCAATGAAGATTTCTTGGTGTTTTCAAGTAGCGATACCGTCGCTTACTTTTAGATTGCCATTGTGGACTGGCGTAACCCAAAAGTCTTCTCTTTTTTCCTGCCATTAGGGACTGGCGCAGTACTAATAAAGGCTCTTTGCAAAAATCTTTCCTTTACCCTAGCCGCCGTTGTTAACGTAGAGCGTAATTGGAAAGTAGCTTCTTCTTCTACTTAGCTTATCTGTGCTTAACCTAGCAGGCAAGTACTAATCAGTATTGGTAGACCTTAGACGTTGCAACGTTGTCGATTCGATTGGTCGAAGTAACAGTAGTATTGCGTGGTTAGATGGTGGATGTATTGTTCTAGGTTTGGTAGACCGCTAGCAGGTCTGCACTGTAATTTGTATAGCCAATTGCTTGGCCCGTGCCCTAGAGTGAAGTGCAAAATACTTCACTCGACTTACAACCAATGTGGTAAGTCTGCACAAAGCAATACACTCAACTTGCAGTATAGTATAGTCAACTTTACTTACAGTAAAGTTGACCTACTGTACTGCATGTGATACTATCCCAACAGCTATAGTTAAAATATTTGACTCCAGAATTACCATAATAATAACGTTCCGGATATTATTTTAAACCTTAGTTTAAAAAACCTTCTTTGATGGTTTATACTTATTTCTCCCCTTTTTAGATGCCTTGTTAAGCTCGGCATTACGAATGAAAAGCGCCTTATAATAAACATCATAGCTTTATACGAATCGTACGAATATCGCGAAATTAAAAAAAAATAGTGTAAAGTGACTAAAGCCGGAGTTGTCGCTCAAGGTGGTCGGATTCTGTCTATAAACCTCGATAATGAGGGAAAGGAAAAGTATTTGCTAGAGAGCTGCTATAGAGTTAAGATAGTGTAACTCAGTTACGTGATATGTGGAAGAGTGTCTCTATACAGCTTCTTCCTTGCTTTAAAGCATCTTAAGAGCGTGTAGAATTATCAGGGTTGGATCCTTGGTAATATTAGCTAGGTAATAGCCTGTAATATTACCCCTAAAGACATCTCCCCCCCCTTTTTTGTTGTTGTTGTTGTACGCGGTGTGGAAAGTACGAAGGAAAATAAACGCGCCGTTTGGAACATCGTGGTGTTATGTGGAAGGTGCCAGACCGAAAAGCTACGTGTAAGGTACCCTAACGACCCCCTTTATAAATAGTTCGTAGACTCCAATACAAAACAAAATTTTCCTTTTGAAATTTCACCCTTTAATACTACCAGTAGTATGGTACCATGTATTATAACTTTCTTCATAAATTTATTAATCATTTTAATATTAGATATTGCAAACGTACAACGTAATCAACATTATAATATCAATTTCATTCAATATGCTTTTTTCTTTTTTCAAAAAAAATTACCTTATAGTCCTCTATAATAAACCCTTAACTAGCCGTGAAGGTCGATAAAGCTATTTATAACATAGGTTCGTTCATTCGAAAGCTATTTAGTCTTTATTAACGAGTATAAATTTTCCTACCTTATGGGTTATTAAGATGTATTCTAACGAGACTCGTAAGTAAACGTAATTCGAATACATTTATAAAATAGCGTATAATTCGAAGAAGTTTTGTCAGGAAACCGAGGGTAAGTAATTCAGATAGCTGCGAGTAAGTTGTTAGCGAACAGTTAAATACTGGTATTCGGTACCGTCTTTATTCCGTCGGGGTTATAAGTCGTAATTTTGGCTATTCCTATACGTCTTTAAATTTAAATACCAATATAAATAAGGTTGTAAAAAAGCTGTCCGAGGCGTATTTAGCGTTTAACTTTTAGGATTGTGGAAAGTAGAGATTTTTATAAGCCGTTTTATAAGTTTTAACGAGCGGGTAAAAATCGTGTAGACTTAGGTAGTCGTTGCGAAAAAGGCTATGAAAGTGCAACGTACCACGTAACGAAAAATGAATACTTGAAGCGGGACGGGTTTTATCCCCGCCACTCCTATATTCTCCAGTGGCCTGAGGATTGTATAATTGATAAATAAGGAACGTAATATTTAAGTAAGTTTTTCATAATAAAGTAAAAACGCGGAGAACGTGGTTAATAAGCGATTAGGAAGCGTAATTAGAAGCTACCCAAAAACTCGTTGAAGTTTTGGAACGTATTAATTCGAAGTTGAGTTACATAGACGTAAAGTTAAGTAAGTTGATCGAAATGAGTAAAAAGTTTTTGGGTAAGGATTTAAACAAAGATTTTAAGGACATGTTTGAATAGGTTTCGTTATCATTCGTTTTTTTGTTAAGATTAATACGTTTGTTCATTACCCACTTATTAACCGTTTCTACGCCATTCTATTTCGTAAAGCAAAATATGAAGTGTTCGTCCTGTTTGCGAGCTAAACTTAAAAGCCTGTCGTTATATTCGGCTAATTTGTAATACGATTCGAAAATGTTAGGTATTACGAGGTCGAAGAAGTTTAAAAGTGGCTTTTACGTTAGGTGTATATAACCCACTTACTTAATTAAAACCTGTCGTTCCGGTAGGTTATAAAGTCGAATACGTTTGACTTAGGGTGTGTAACGGGCCTGTAATATACTTTCGACCTATATTCCGGTTTTATTTTACCGTTGTTATCGATAATATTTACTGTTTACAGTTAAAGGTCCCTAATTTATTAATTTGAAATCGGATTTAAAATGGCTTGTACGAATTAATTTACCTAAAATGAGAAATAGTTTCCGTTAGGTACGTCGAGTTTAAAAATATGAAAGTGAATTATACGCATTATACGGTATTAATCGTAAAGTTAATTCAACGTTTTGGAAAATTTATTTAGTTTATAGTTTTTTTTAAAAAAAATATTTAACGTTATTGCCGACCCGAATTTGTTATAAAGGGGATTGTCGTTTATAAGTGGTTTCTTTTCTATGCTATTGTATAATCACTATTACGGCTTATACGAATTTCGTTACATCGTGGATACGTTAAATACAATCTACGACTTTCGTGTGTAGTATTATAAATAGAGCGAAAAAGCGTTGTACCAGTTATATAAGGTTGACGTAATAACCGTAGGTGATAAACAGCGGTGTAATACCAATAGTAATAGTCTCTTTAGTATTAAAAGTTAATTAATAGTTAGGTAATAAATGGTTTTAGTCGAATTAGGTATAAACAACAAAAAAACGTAAATACATTAAGACTTTTTGATTTACGCGTTGGGTTACGTTATCGGTTTCGGTGTAAAATGTAATACTTTAATGTTGCTTTACCCTAATTAGGTCGTAAAGTTGTTTTCAAAATTTACTGTTTGAATTTAAATCTCGGTCGTTAATAAACGTACAAAAAAACTTATGAATCGTTAATAATAACTTGAAAACTATTTCGCGTAAGTTTTGGCGTTTATAACAGTTATAAAACTCAAGGGTAACGGCTTAAATTAAACGTTTTGTAATGATTATAAGGTAAAGTGGATTATTAGTACGTTTTTAGGGTAGGTTATTATAAATTCGATAAAAAACTCGTTTTCAAGCCGTTTAAAAACCGGAAAGAGGTTAAAAAACATTTTTGACGGTATCTGTAATAGGTTATACGTTTATCAATGTCGTAGTAACGGAAAAAAACGGCGGACCGCGCGATATAAGCCGGGTTAAAAATACGTTTTGAAAAAAATATTAATAGTAATGTTGCAGCTTGGGTAGCTGGTAAAACTTGAATTATAAATAGCTTAAATTGACTCGGTAGTAAGAGGTTTGTAACCAAATACTTAAATACGGTTGCGAAACCATAAAACCTTATTGTTGTTTACCGAGTATTTCGAAATCGAAACCTTTAATATCTAGTCGTCATTAATACGAATATCCGTTAAAAAATATAGGTCGCTTATATGTATCATACGTATTAATCAGAGATAGGTAATATTATGTATAATGATGGCATTCTAATAACTTTAAAGGTCGATATTAGTAAAACGATTACGGCTTTTCGGAATAGATTCGCCGGCGACGGTTAATTGGAAGATATACGTACGTAGAAGCGGTTCAGAAGCGTATTATTTAAGGCATAACAGTTAGAGTTTTCGACCTAAAGGACGGTAATCGAAATAGTTTTTAGGAATATTTTGATTTCGTTGTAATAACGTATTGGATCGCGTATAATATCTTATTTTATGATAAATTAACCGAAAACGGAAATACAAAAGGCGTTTCAATTAACCGATTTATCGTTTAAAAAGCCATCGTATAGTTATAAAGTATCTTAAGTTTTTATAATCGGTTGAAATCGTAAGTGGGCGTGTTGTAACCCAGAACTTCGCTTTTTATACTTTTGAATAGCTTATAATCCCGAATAGCTTTTTGTCGTAAATTTTGTAATTGTATTCGGCGGGAGATAAACGATGAAAGTAATACGTTATTGGGCGTCAGTTATGGTAGTCTTCGTGTTAAAAAAGACAAATTTTTAGGGCTTAACTAGAATGGTCGAGTTTTAAAAAGATGTCAGGGTTAGGGTTTTATTAGGAGAGTATAGGTTTGAGGAAAAAATTAAACTTAAGTTTTTCGAAAGCAATTTCTTTTCTGGGCCCCTAATAAAAGAGAGTACCTTTACGGGTTAGCCGAAATAGCAGTTTAATAATCGTCGAGTAATCGCGGATAAAATGCCGGTAAAAGTTGGCGAATTTAAAAAACCTTCGTACTTTTAGAACCGACATAAAAGCCGTTTATTTCCAAATAAAGCGTAGCGTTTTTTAAGTTTATATGTACATCGACGCCAGCTTTGATGACGAATCCTACGTACTTGGCTTTTTTAAGTGTCGAATTTGTATTTAAAAATATCGAAGTTAAGTTTTATGGCGTTGAAACCGTTAAGGATTTATTTTACCTCAACGATGTAATTATCAAATGTACCGTTTAAGTAGACGAAAATGTTATTAAGATAAGCTAAGTAAAAAAATATCGAAAAAAAGTCGTAACGAATTATTGATATGCCGTTAAAAGGTAACAAGGGCATTGAAAAAAATCGAAAAAAAGAACAAACCATTTAAAGAATCCGAAACATATACGAAATGTAATTTTTTATTCGTCTTTATCCTTATTGCGCAGCTTATAAAAAAAGGCTTCAATATTTAGCTTAATAAACTTTTTTTTTGGGAAATATTCGCGAATAAGTTTTTAATAAAAGGAAGCGTGTAACGATTCGTTTTTGTAATGGTATTAAACCGGTAAAAATCGATATAAAAACGTAATCCACTTCCGTTTTTTAACAAAACGTACAGGAACACCCATTGAAAATCTATTCGTTCGAATATAACCCTAGTCGAGTAACACGATTAACGTTTTATATAATATAAACATCTTTTTACGCGACATATTGTATAAAGGGTTTTAAAGAACTTTTAGGGGTTCGCTTTAGTTAATAGTATAAAGGAAAATTTCATAATTTTTTTTGGAGAGGTTAAAGGGTAGTTTTTCATTAAGTGTTTCATTGAATAAAAGTTCGAATTCCTTAAGGTCGTCGGGAATTTTGTCGTAAACGGAGACGAGCGGTTTCGGGGCAAGTATTTTGGTAATATTTTCGATGGAGACGGTAGTGAACCGTGTAGTAGCGGCTTGGTCCTTACAAGCCTTTCGTAAAATGGAGTAAAATACGGCGACGCGGCCCCTTTTCGACGTTTTTTAAACGGATGCAAATTCTCGTTTATGAACGCGATAATTATCAATTCTTTTTAAACGTAATATATATTTTAAAACGTTGTAAGTAACCAATTCATATTTCATTTAAACTTTACTTAAAATAAAGTTATATTGTAAAAAGGGGACGATAAGGTTTTTAT
Source organism: Anisogramma anomala (assembly GCA_038502455.1). Taxonomy (NCBI): domain Eukaryota; kingdom Fungi; phylum Ascomycota; class Sordariomycetes; order Diaporthales; family Gnomoniaceae; genus Anisogramma; species Anisogramma anomala. The sequence goes on along the minus strand of JASMMZ010000007.1, from coordinate 11,414,647 downwards.
CTGGTAGCGGTACTTATCGAGGTTGATATTCAAAAAGGTTATAAAGGAAATAAGTTGTATGGAAAAACCGAGCGCGTAATACGTAGTTGAATCGAGTAGTTGTAGTAAAATAGTAAAACGCGGTAAATTTAAGAGGTTGGTAAGTTATTTATTTGCGTTGTTATAATATTTATAGCTCATATTTACCAAAGCGAGAAAAAATAAATGGAATTTAAAAGTAAATTTATTATGAACGGGATGTTATTTCAAAGTTAAGACGAAGTTACCGAGTCGAATTAAAATCCTGTTAACTTTTATATGCGATTGTATAGAAAAGATATGCTTATTCCTCTTAAAGGTTGATAAGATCTTCGGATAAAGTAAAATGGATTTTGGTGACAACTTTAGCGTTAAAGCCGTTCGGACGTTACGTCGGATTCCACGGGTAAATGCGAATGCGATAGTTATTCGCGTCGTAACGTGGGTATAACCCGAGGTTTTTATGGTGGGAAAGTTCCGATTGGTTAACTTAGGCGGCGCGTTGTTTATAACCGGCTAAAAAGGCGTTTATTCTAGTTATAATAACGTCGCTCTAGTTATTCCAGGCGGGTACGTCGTCGTTATTATTTCTATTACGTAAAACGTTTTGAATAGTAATAGTACTCATACGGCCATAATAAATGCAAAGATTGTAAAGACGTCCCTTAATAGATTAAACGCTAATAACCTATTCTTTATAATCTTTAGGTATATCGAGGGGAAGTAACGTATTAATAAATATATCGTTAATAGCTTTTTTGAGGATAGTAAACTTATCGGCTAATTCCTAAGATATGTCGTTAATTCCCGCGAATAAGACCTTTTGAACGTTAAGAAAAACGTAAAATCCTTCGTAAACTCCCTATTTTATATTTGTAAGCGAAACTACAATTGTTTTAACCGTGTCCAAGTCGTAATAATAAACGCGGAGTATAGTTATAAAGGCGTTAAGATTGTTAATATCTCTATCGCCTTTACGGATATAGTAACTTTGTATAATAGTTTTTACGAGGCTTTTTAACTATTAATAATGTCGTAAAAGTAATTTTTTTGATACTGAATTTTTTTTTTGTTTTTATGTAATTTACATATTATCGTTGCTTTTTGTACCGCGAATTGTAATTTAATATCAGAAAATTTGACCGATCAATCAAAAGGTTTACATTTAAGTCGTTGACGTCCGTTGAAAATGGCGCTGATATCGTAGTCGAAGTTAAAAAAGTCCGAATCTTCGTCGTTTAAAAAGTTAACACAGTTCCTGGTAAATAGCGATATAATAATTACATCGTTTGTAACGTACGTAGGGGAAACCTTTTCAAAGGGATATTATCACGAAAACTTAAATGTACCGGTAACTTTAAGTTATCGGATTATATTCGTTAACGCATTTAATATGTCGATACTTCGTTATTTAAAGTATAAAAAGTATTTTTTTAACGATTTAGTTTCATTCGATAAGTTTCGTACGTAAAGCGTTGATAAAAAGTTTGTATTAGGTTGTTAAGGCGTTTTGAAGTTACTTCCTAACGCGCGCATCGAAAAATTATTCTAGGACCTAAGAGTTTAAATTCGGCGGGTCGAAAGATAATAATATAGCCCTAGGCTATAACCGTTAATCAACAGCTAAAACACCGTCTGGAAGAAAATCGAGGTTTATATATAAAGGGATTAAGGCTGGAGATGTCGCTTAAAGTGGTCGGATTCTGTCTATAAACCTTGATAAAGAGGAAAAGAAGAAGTCTTTGCTAGGGAGTTGTTATGGAGCTAAAATAGTGCAACCCGGTCACGTGATATGTGGAAGTATATCCCCATACGGCTTCCTCACTACTCCAGAGCATTGTAAGAGCGTGTAGAACTACCAGGGTTGGATCCCTGGTAATACTAGCCAGGTAATAGCCTATAACAAACAGAGTAGATTGACGGAAAGTTAAATCTAACGGATGTAATAACTAAGTGCGCCCTGAATAAAACATTAGAAACGCACGTAATAATGAGTACTCTTTCTGTTGGCGTTGTTAGAAAGGTTTTGCGACCTCACTCCAGTTAAGCTATTTGCATCGCTTTTAACATTTTTTTGCGGTTTGAATTTATCATTTATACCGCTTTGGATTTTTTCCCTTCGCTATTCCCGTTTACTATTTCAACTGTTTCTAATACATTATCACTCTTAAATTTTTACCATTTACAACCCTTATGATATATTATTACTTTCTGTTTTCACTATTTATCCCCATTTTGATGTATTATTACTTTATGTATAATTTTTTCGCTTCTAATCCTTAGAACATGTTATTTGTATTACGATTTTGGAAAAACAACTGTATTATTATGTAGCAGACTATATTGAGACTAGGCATATCGGACGGAATATAAAAATAGGCAGCTCATCGCTGCCGAATGGGGAGGGGGAGGGCGACGTTGCGTTGTCATCCTTTTTATCCTCCTCCTCGCCGCCCTCACCGCTGCCGTTACTGCTAGCGCCACCGCCATCGCCGCTATCGATTCCGTTATCGGTGCCGCCAGAGGAGGAGCCCCGCGCCTTGGGCCGTATTCCTTTGGGAAAAGGTATGAGAGGATTTTTACTTTCTTTACGGCGACGCGCGATACCGTCGTTAAATTAGCCTGCATAGTATATACGTAGGCCTCGCTTTTAGGCGAAGATAGCTGTTGTCTTTTTTGAGACCATTGATTAACGTTTACTACTAATTAGTATCGGCTTATTTTAGTTATCTACGAAAGTGGTTGTTCTTTTGAAACTTTTCGAATCATATATTAGTATAATGGTAAATTATCATTTTCAGTTAGAATTACAAGCTTAGAGTCAATTTATTGTGAAGAAAGCGGGCACGAAGTAGGGTTTCGGCTTACGGCTCCAAAATAATCAGAATTTAGGTGTATCCATTGCCAATTCGTTCGTAACGGGGATAACGAGCCAACCGATTTTCGCTTTAATAATAATAGTTAATGGACTTATCCCTAGTCGCGGATGCGATATACGGAACATAAAGCGTGTTAATTAACGGCTTGGGGTTGCGAATCCGGATACGTTGGTTTAATATTTTACGTGTTAAAAAGGCCTCGCAGTGTACTATAACGAGCCGTAATTCGAGGCGGCAAGTTAGGTTGACCGCCTTCTACTCGTTTACAAAGATATTAAAATGGAATAAATTAAAGGGGAAGTTAGTAATATGGACCGCGTTATAAATTCGTTGAGCTACGCTTTAGGCAGTGGAGGAGGGGGGAGGCGCTACTGGTAAGGGGGTTTTCACTCATAGTGAAAGGGTAAGGTTAATAACCTTCAAATCCACAAGCGCCTC
>JASMMZ010000007.1:11358607-11411166 GCA_038502455.1 Anisogramma anomala | reverse complement strand
ATTAATAACATACTACTTAAAGAAGCAAAGCTAACGATGGGAGTGGTAGCGGAGCGGCGGGCGGCGGTAACAGCTGTTATGGACTTAGGCTATTAGCCATTGAGTCTATAGGTTACGTAACTGTGTACGTAACGAGATGTACAATACCTGGCTCGGGCGCGGTTTGAGTGCGGTCCGGGCGCGGTCTAGGTACAGTCCGCGCGCGGTCTATTGGCATTACATGCGAGGGCACGTGACAGGTTATATACGGACCATATATATAAGTCCTACATAAAGAACTATTATAGCTTTTTTTTAGTTTTCCGTGGTACCTTAATTATAAACTTTCCTTGATACCTACTTGATATACCATCGTAGGTCAAATTATAATATGCAATTATGGTTTCCCTTTATTCTTTTAAAGTGATATGACTTATAATAAATTAATTGATAATAAATACTAATAATATTATTTCATCGTTTAATGTTATCGAAAATAATAGGCCCTCAGCGAATACCTAATACTCCACTTTCATAAATATATTTCCTATCCCTTCAAAGCCAACTTAAACCAATATATTTCGCTTACAAAATACTATAGATTATATCGCATTTACTTCAAAGTAGATATAATAACTTATTTAATCGATTTCTGTATTGAAATTTGTATCTAACTTTGTTTAATTTATTATTCAAATTTAACAATCAAAAGCCAACTTAACGGCTATTCGAGCTAATTTTTTAAGGCTTAAAAGTAGCCGAAAACTATTTTACCCACCGTAATTTAATGAATTTGCCTTTACGTAAGTGACGATGCGTTGAATAATTGAATTTATACTAAATACAGATAAATCATTAATTGGAAAAAGTTGGGATACGATTTTTTACGTATAGGGTTGCTATAAGTCAACTGGAAACTAAACCATTATGGTATATGACTAGGCCGGCTGATAGGAATGAATATACTATATAATCAAATTTCTCAACTATATTAAAACTACTTTAAACGACTTTTACCATCCGAAGAAGGCTTCAGTCGAATTCAAAAGAATTATAAGCGATAAAGCCTAATCGATACCATTTTCCATTGAATTTGAAATACTACTTAGTTAAACGGGCGGTTAAAACTAGTTTTCAACCGTTAAATACAATCACCTACGCTTTCGTATATCCCGCGGGGTTCAAACAAATTTATTACTTCAAACGTTAGTTGTATCAAATATAACGCGGTTTTATTAAAATACCGCAAATTCGGGGAAGAATTAAAGTATTTAAATTTAAAACGACGCTCCAATAGACAATTATCAGGATCCGTATAGGTATCGCGACCGGATAAAAATATAGTTGTAATGGGGATTCATGCCATTTGGATATTTTCTTCAATAGACTGCGGTAATCATAGGTCATTATCTTAACAAACCCGTTACGTATAGAGCTAGGACTTAACAAGCCATGTAATATAAATAACGATAAAGGAACGCCGTGCTAAATAGGTTACTAAACGTTATTTACGTTTTAGCTTGTTAGACTACTAGTAACATGATTATGAATTTCGCGCGGCTTTTCCTTTCATATAAGTATATAAGATTTGAGTCGAAAAAGTAAATGGAGATTTTCTATTATTCGCGATGGTTGAAGTTCAATTTTTAAATACAATTTCGTTGTAAAGCTATGTAACTTTAATAACTTGATTTTAAAATTGAGTAACAAGGAGTTCCACTTAATTGAAATACGTATAAGCGAGGATTCATTACTTATATTTTTAATTTTGAATAAAACTTAATTTTTGAATATCTTGGTCAATTATAACTATAATTATTATTATTGTTGGTGGAGCCTTAAATTGTTATAAAGTTGTCGATTTATATCATAGTTGAAGTAATAGTAGTATTGCATTGGTCAAGTGGTGGATGTATTGTTCTAGGTTTGGCATACCGCTAGTCGGTCTGCACAGTAATTTTTATGGCCAAATGCTTAGCCCGTACCCTAGTATAAAGTGTAGCGTACTACACTCAACTTATACCCAATACTATAAGTCTATATAAAACAATACATTCAACTTGCAGTTCAGTTTAGTCAACTTTACTGTAAGTAAAGTTAACCTACTTCACTGCATATAATACTATTCTAATACTGGCGGCTTTTTAGTTTGGACGCGCACGCTAGCATAGCTAACTAATCTTTTCCGGTTACCACCAAATTGGCTCCTCGTCAACTGGCCAGACTCCTGTTAATTCTAGTTGACTTTTATACTGAATTACACCCAATTACATGAAAATTGACCCCATTTAACCTTAATTTCTCCGTCGCTCCGAGGTTCTAGTTTATTAACACCCACAAAAAGGTTCTTTCGCTATAGGCCTTTACAAATCTCCACTTGAAATGTGCTAGTTAAACAAGTCGTTATCGTAGCCTTCACTTCCCTAGCTGTCCTTCAGTTTACCGATATAACCTTAGGTATCAACAAATGACTTAAGCTTGTCAGGCGGCCTATCAACATAGCCCTAGATATATGTAGTTAGCCTATTGCTATTTACAAACATTTTCAGGGCTTTATTTAGTATTATCTTCGTTATGGAATTAGCAGGATTGTTTTTTACTTTAATCTATCAGAACTCCTCAATCTCCTTCCCTTCATAGGCTTTACGAAGTGTTATTACAGTGATTATCAGACTTTATTCTCTGGTGGTTCCGAATTTCGAAAGGCATTCGAGAAAGCTTCTTAAGTCGATATAAATTACTACCTGGATAAGAGAAATCTTTAATTGCCCAATGATAAAGTCAAGGGTTTCCCACAGTATTATGCCTACGTTAAAATCCATTATTATATCGTAAACCTTCGAAGCCAATACGTTTCTTACAATCTTCTTACACTTAACGGATGTTTAATGTATTAAACTGACGATAATATCAAACTGGTATTCCCGCCTATATTCGTTAACAAAGGTAATTAGAAAGCCGATTTACGAAGACAAGTCGGTGTTATTTGTAAAGGACCTGTCCGTAAAAATTGTTAACTTAGTCCTTAACAAATCAATCAAAACCATATTAACCCCGTGGTTTAGGTTTTGTATCTATCACTCGAGCCTTTTATTTAGCAGGTGAAAGTCTTTATACGTTAGCTCTTATGCTTATACCGCAATGAAAAGGAAGTATAATGCTTCTGGTCAGCATAAAGTAGCAATATAGTTATCACAGGTACGTTCTTTAAGATACCATTGGGTCTTAGCTGTATTAGTCTTGTTAATTGTAAAGAAGGCAGTGCCTTAGCCCTTTGAATGAAATCTAGGGCCAGCAATAATACCAAATATACGGATTAAAGATTCATTAAAGTTAAGTTAGCTGCCCTCCGTTAACGTCGTCACTGGGCTTGCAATTTCAGAACTTGAAGTCCTTAATTGCTTGTTGTTTTAATTCCATAAACCCAGTCATTCAAAAGAAAAGGGTATCGTTAATTTACATAACCACTACGCCGAAATCTCTCTTATACGTCACCAACAGGCACGAGTAGTACGTTAAAAGCTTTATCGCTAGCTGTAATTTAAAATACGACTAGTAGGTTAGGACCTTATAAACGCCTAGTTTAACTAATCCGTACAATGTTTTAATATATCGTATTGCCGTTCTTAAAGGATAGATAACACGTAGTTCATATGAAAATTCTAACAATACGATCCGCTATAAATTCGTTACTAACTACGTGTATGTCTACATTATATAACAGCTATTAAACGTAAATTTACCTTTAGTTTCTGTTAGAAAAATTGCTATTAAAATAATCACCAAACGCTAGCTGATTTTCTTAATCTTTGGAGATTATATAAGGATTCAATCCTTACTTTTATCGCCGTATTCTTAAACGGTTAAACGTATTTTTTTCGTACGGCCGCCCCATAGTTTTGCCCTTAACCTCGTAAATAACCCTCGACTTCAAAATAGTAACGTTTGGGTTTTGGAGGTTAAACTCGGTCCTCGGTACGAATTATATAACCCCTCGAGTTAGTAGGCCGTCGATTTCGACCTTTTCGCTTTCTTTAAAGAGTTTTCCAAAGGTTTGGATAATACTTTACGCTCGGAGATTTGATAATAAGTCTTCGTTATTCTTCTTTTCCCTATTTACCCAATCAGTATTGTAAATGCGGTCCGGTATGTATTTCTCCTCTTTAACGTGTTTTTTCTTCGGGAGTTGTCCGTGCCAGCGACGTTGTATCGGCTTATAGATAAGTGGTAAAGAATGTATTAACTCAATCGCTTGTCTTAAGGGTTCATATAGTAAATAACCCTAATATAAGGCTTTACCTAAGTTATTCGAGAAGATATAGAACCGTTAACAGTTTTAATAACCACTTCGGAGTTCGTGATATTCAATATCTTATATGGGCCCTCTCATTTACTCAGCTCCCGCTACACGAGGACTTTACTTTATAACGGAAAAACAAGAACATCGATTGTTAAGTGGCTGTTTTTTATATTAAGGGAATTATTAACCTGGAGGCGTACCGATTCTCTTCGCAGTTCCTTTAGGGCTTTACTATATGCCACAGTACGTTTCTAAGTACTTATTAAGGGTAGAGATTTACTTGTTAGGTAAGGGTAAGCTCCAAAAACCAATAACGTTGGCATTAAGCCTTTAGGACCCACAGTGTCATTTAATCCTTTCACCGCCATTTATAAACGTACCTCTAGATCTGTAAAGCTTTCAATTTCCAATGTAAGGATATTATACGCTTGGTGAAGTAAGGCTTATATCCTCTCAACCTTTCCAATACTTTAATAATCTTCCAAAGTTACCTATTTACACCAAATACCCATTATCTTAGTATCTTTTTAAAACTCCGCCGCTGTAAAGGTAGTACCGATATCATAAATGACGACTTCAAGAACCTAGGTACGTATCAATATATAGAATCCTTAGCTTTTCCCACGTATCGTTTGCTGAAGAGGATTTCAGAAACTTAACTCCATAAAAGGAGGTTACGGGGTCAACAACGTAAAAAACAGGCTTATTATCCAAGTAAAATACGTTAACAAAGATCTTGTAATTAAAATCTTCATCATCTTTTGATGTAAATTTAAATATCTGTATTACTTTAGTATACGTTTAGCTGTAGTAACAAAGCCTTTTAATAGATTTTAAGGTAAAATATTCCACATCTTTATGCCTTATAAACTTTAGGACTTTGTATAACGTGTTAACGGCTAGATAATTGAAGCTTTGGTATAATTGACGTATTTTCAGCTCCTTTAAATTTAATACGATTACTTCCGGACCTTAATGGTAAAACCATCAGTACTTCCACTTAAAAGCGAGGGAAAACCTTTGTCCGTTTTGAATCAGCTCGTCTGCGTTAACGTCGAAGTTAACGCCAAGGGTCTTTATATCCTTTAATCGAAGAAGTAAAAGGGAAGGAGACTTAAGAATATAAAACGTAATTGCTTTCACAGCAGTTTAAATTACAGTTGTTCCTAGTAATAATAGTTGTTCGTTTAGGTTAAAGCCAACTTTAGCCTTACCAACATCGTAACGATTAATTTCAGTAGCTATAATGCTTTTTTTCTGCAGTATTATATATTGCGGATAGCCTTCTATTAAGTACTCTATTGCCCCTGTATCTGGTATAATATCTTAAAACGTGTGGTTTACGTAACATTGCAAAGGTTAAAGGTGTATAAGGGGTTAGGAGCTTGGTTAGTGTAAAGATAAAGGACTTTACCGCCTAAGAAATATAGGAAAGCGTGATCGGCTAGTTATTAAGCCGCGTTAGTAATAGTATCTTTATACTACTTAATCTACTTAATTCCATTATTGCCGTCAATTGGCTTGTCTCAGTTAAAGTTTATAATTTGATTTATGTAATCTTTTTTAAAATAGGTAAGGTATTAAATGTAGTATATTACCTTATTGTTATTTCGTTCAACAAAAGGGTGCCGAATTAACTAGAAGCTAGACTTACCACAAATTCAACATCTTTTACCACTATTACGACGATAATACTTACGGTCAATAGGTCCACCTAAATCTTAACCTTATTAGTGCCAACATAGTTACTACCTCCAATTTATCGTTGGTGGGCTAAAATTTAGGCGTTAAGGGCACCTGTAACTGTATTTGCGGTTGACGTAACTAACTACAGTAAATTTTTCTTTATTTACGTTAGGGAAGTTGCCGGCTTAGAGTTATATACTAAACGAGTTTTTTATATACATTATTACAGTGACAAGAGAAAAAAGTAACTGGTTAAAAAAGCCTTTACAGGTGGTATTTAGGCGTTATAAGGCGTATTCGAATTTGCTAACACTCGTAACTACTATTTATACTTACTCTCAAAGTGTGGATTCGCTAATATAGACTTTTTTTATTGCTTACTAACACAACATCAGCTTATCAAGCATCTGATTAAAAATATCCATTAGTGTTTCTTCTTTCTTTTCGCTATCATTGTAATTCATCGCATGTTGGTCCAGTTTATATAGTATTAGACGAGGTGAACATTATTCTCGAAATGGCTCTTTATGCCATCATAAACCTCACGAAACTTGGTGACTCGAGCTAGAAAGATTAGGAAGTAGTTCCTAGTGTACCTTGTAAGTATTCCAGGAAATAGTGAGTGAAAACCTAAAAAGGGAACCTCCATCTACTTTCAAATGTTTAGTAAGGGTATTTTCTTAGTATTTAATAGGTTATAAGGCTTTCTGTTGTACTTCTTTACATCGTTTCAAATCTTGGAGAAATCCGTAAAAAGTTTTTAATTGATGTTAATTATTTTGACAGGTTTTGGAGACAGGTCGCGATAGTTATTCTAGTCTTAATTGGTTTTTCCTAGCAGTTGAAGTCTTTGAGCTTTGAAGATACGGTATTAAGGGTAATTGCCAGTCGCCTGAACCGAGGGGTAAAGTCTTGTAATAGGACTTGAAGTAGGTTTTCGCGTGTAGGTAAATTTGCTGTAAAAATGTTTTTAAAGAGCTTGTTAATTTTACGTAAATTATCAAAGGAGAATAAGAACCAAAAATCTTTTGGCAGCTTAACAATCTTACTTAATTAAATGGAGTATAATGCCGACATCAATACCTTTAGCCGCGTTAGAGGCTCTTATTTTACGTACTTTACCACCGTTAAAGGCGTACTCCGCACTATTACGTAGGGGTGCTAAACTGCCGAGCAGATTAATAGGTTCTTTGTTGCCAACACGTAAAGAGATTTAACTTAGCTAAGGGTAAAAGGAAGGTCCCTTAAATCGCATGTAAGGGAGATAAGGTTTTTAAATACCATTTTTCTTAGGGTATAGATTTTAAAGCTATTCCTAAAGTTAGGCTAGGTCGAAGAGTTTTTATACCAGTCTTTCATTGCCTTATAATGGCATATAAACTCCTTACCGCTTAAGTTTTACCTTAATCCCTAAATTAACCACTTTTTAAATGAAAATTCACATATTAATGATTTAGTCGTTAAAAAGTTACAGAAATTATTAAATGCTTAATTAAGGCCGTTAGTATTACTATACTTAACTGTTATGACTCAAGAACATCGGAGGGTCAGAAAACAGGCTAGTATGGGGCTAAGCTACTAAGAACCTGATGTCCAACACATCAGGTGGAGATATCTCTTATGTCAGCAACCTTAGGTTCAGGGTTACGCACTAAGGATCATTGAGATCATGTTTTGATCCAACATGATCCAGCACTGAAGGCGTATGAAGGATTAAGGATATAAGGACACGGTCAGCACCACATAGATAGTATTTCATTCATAGCTCTTCTGTTGTCAATCTAAGTATTCAGTCTCAGTATATTCTGAATAGCCTCACGGCTTTTGATTATTACTTGCACGGTTGCGATATTGTTCACTCAGCACCTCTGCTACCTTCTTGATAACATAAACCCTCTGACACCTTCTATATACTCACGGGTATTTAGTGTGATCATTACATTAACGATATAGTAGCCGACGAAGTTGATAAGGTGTTTTTCGGTTAAGTATTCGCTAATATCCTACCCCTAAAGGTCTTCGTCGTATAGCTTCGTAAAGAGAGATCCCAAGGCGTCATTCCCTTTTTAAATATTTTAAGTAGATGCTATCTTAGGGTTTAGGGGGATATAGGACTTGGTGGACGAGAAAATTGGTAATCTTAGGCGTAGGAAGTTGGTGTTTTGGTGTAAAGTCGCGCAGGAACTTGGCGACTTAGCGTGTATTCGCGTGACGTATTCTTTTCAACGCAACTTGGCGATTCTTGTTGTTTTCGCTTAAAATAGCGATCTTAGTAATTAAATTGGTGTGGGGGGGAGTGAAAAAATTGAAATAAAGGTAAAGGTATAGTATAAAGGGTAAGGTCGAAGGTTGTTTATTATTATAAGTTATTTAACATAGGAACTTCGTCGTTTTTCTTATAATAGTAACACCCGTAGTAATACTAACCTAGCCGTTAGCTAACTTATCGCTTAAGACTTTCAATGGTTAATCCTAACGCTCTTTAAGAAAGATTCGTAAATATTTCTTAATATTTTTAATAACGATACCATTGTTACCTATAGTCTACCGTAAAGACTGGCATAGCCTAAAGATCTTCCTTACGTATTGCCTTAAAGACTGACTGTTATGGACTTAGGCTATGAGCCATCAGTCTGAGTCATAAGTCATGTGTATGTTGAGGTGCACGGTTTTGTGTCATGTCCAGCCCTTATAGTGTAGTTAGCGTAATCCAGGCCATCTGGATTATTAGTACTTTTGATATTAGCGCAATGGTCAAGAGGTCTGACTCACATCATCTAATGAAAGCCACGTTAACCAGCTTAAGCTTACTTAATAAGACTATTACATATAATTTAGACCAACTAAGGTTAACGGTTCGAGCAGACCTCATCCACTTATTAATCGAATCGTGGCTAAAAAGCGATGTCACGGATAAGTCTTGGGGTATTTTAGATACTATAAGAGGAGATGGAGAGCGGGGCATGTTATAAACTTAGGTTGTAAGCCATTAATCTGAGTTATAAGTCATGTGCATATTAAGGCATACGATATTATATTATATCTAGTACTTATAGTATGGTTAGCGTAATTTAGGCCGTCGAAATTATTAGTACTTTCAATATTAGTGTAACAGTTAAAAGTGATCACTTATGTTAGTTAATAAAAGCCACGTTAACCAGCTTAAGCTTAGTTAGTAAAACCATTACATATATTATAGTCCGACCTATGATAGTAAGCTAAGTACGTGCTAAATAGGGTTCATTATTGAGGTACGGTGAAAAACTAAAAGAGGTTACCTTAGCCTATCATACGAAACCTATAGGCATAGCTTGTGCCCGGCCAATACCCAGCCCGTCACGTGACCTCGTACGTGATGTATACGGACCATACCCGATTCGTATCTGAATCGGGCCCGGAATAGGTACTACTTATTCTGTTACATAAATAATGACGTAACTTATGAACTAAATGACACATGGCCTAAGTCCATAACATATATTCCTTTTCCATGGATATTACTAAAGCTACGACGCCTCATTAATCAAACGCGGGGTACGAGCTTTACCCGCCCAGTATGCGAGCCGAACAAGAATCAGTAACGCGACGTCTAATGCCTTATATAACTTATCGGCTGATCCGACCCCAGGTTACCGGCGCCATTTAACGTACCCCTAAGCCTAATGTATAATATATCTTTTTTTTATTTCCGGTACCGTATAACATATCCTTTAACAAGCCGTATAACGTATTAACCGGCTTAACCTTAAGTTGCGGGCATCGTATAACTCGCCCTTTAACTTTACTGTCGATATTGTATTATATACTCTTTAACGCACCGTATAATATATTCTTTCTACCGCCGATATCGTATAACGCGCTGTATAATACCGCGTTCTTATTTTTAATATTGTGTAACGCGCTTCGTATAATACGTAACCCTTACTGAATCCAATCCGTCAATCCCTATACGTACAAACGCCCCTATAACCCCTAAAACTTCCTATTTTTTCCGTTACATTCCAACTATCAATTCCCGTTAATATGTTTTAGCTATTTTTTTACGTCGTTTTGATAACCGATATATATAACGAATCTAATTTAGCTTACATTACTGCCAACGCCCCTAATAAAGATAACAAACCACTTTGTAAGGTATACTACCCTATTATATACGAATACCCTACTGTTAACTACCTTTTATAACCGTTTCGCGTTATAAAAGATCTCTTAGTTTCTAGTGATAGCGAAAATAAAAGTAAGCTTTCTCTTTTACAGGTTAAAACCACCAGTATATCATATATTAACTGCCTTTTTAACTCCAGCGTTGTCTTTATTTATATTCGAATCTATTAGGCGTAAGGTTATCGTATGTACGGAAAGGTTTATAATAAGATAAACTTATAAATTAACCCTATAAAAAACCTAACCGTTGATCAACCCTTTTTCTTAATATATCTAAAAGATGAAACTACTTACGAATTTACCCGGATTATGTGCCCTTTTACGTTAATTAATTGTTAGGGCTGAGGATAAAGTTTATATTTTATTCTTTACGCGTAAGCGTTAAAAAGATATACTAGGTTATTGACCCGTTTTTACGTTTGCCTTTTTTAAGTTGATTAATTAGTTTACCCGGTTTCATAACGTCGTTTGGGTATAAGAAATCCTTACCGTATTGGTTGTATAGGCCGTTACCCCTTTAATTATACGTCCTCGTCGCCCCTTTCTCCTGGGTTCATCCTCCCACTAAACTTTTTCGTTATCGTCTACGGTATCGCCTATTTATAAAAATAGGTCTTTTTTAACCGACCGTACTTTAACGCATAACGTTTTGTCCACAACCCCTTTTAACCATCGCAGTATACTATTTCGTAATATTTGTCTCAGTAACCAAAATGAAATAACTATTTAAACTATATTTTTTCATAACTAATATAAGTTACAACCTATAAAGTGTAACAAACGATGTCCAAGGCCTAACCATACAAACCCCGATGTTACACGTATCCTATTTACTAACCATAACTAAAAAAAAATAATTAAGTCGACCGCGAATGGGTGATAAATTGTACTCGGGTCAATCGCGTTACCCGAACCTAAAATAATATGTTACAATCTTGAATAACCCGCTTCAATAGTTGTTTCTTTCGCTCCGCCTTTTACCTTACTCCTTAAAAACCGCTATCGACGGCCTTTTTTAACGTCCGTCCCTCCTAACGCTATCCGTTATCGTAGGCCTTCCCCAACCTCCGTCCCTCCTCGTACTATCCGCCTTTGGCTTCCCTTAGCACCCATTTCCCCTCGCGTTATCCGCTATCCTTAGCGTTGCCTCGCATCCGTTCCGCCTCCTATCAACCCCTGTTTTCAGCGTTTACCAACGCCCGCTACGTCTTTTATCGTCCCTTTCCCCCAATGTTACCTAATATCTGAAATTAATTACAATAAAACCCCGAATGATAATAACGTCAATATTCGCTAAACCCTGATAAGAATAATGATAATAAGTAAATAAAACTTTGTTAAGTCGTAATAAAGGCCGTTTTACGGTCGGATATGTATTCGAAAAAGTCGGGTATTATTTACCCAGCTTTATCTATCATATTATAATCTCGTTTAGAAATACATTTTCCTTTTTATTAATAAGCAATATATTATTCCGAAGGCATAACCGATTAGCCCTGCGTTTATCACCTGTTATAAGCTTAACACCAACGTCGAAATACCGGGTTATTATAAAACCGAATATCTTTCTATTTCGCCTTAAATTTATCTAAGATTACGATATACTAGCGATTCTCCAGCAGTTCCTACTCCAGCTTATTATAACCCTTTTACTTAACTAATATAAAAAAACTCACTACGTTTCATTTTTAACGCGAAATTTCTTAAACTTTGAATTCTTTATATATACCCTTTTAAATATCGGGAATGATTAAAATTAACCCTGGGAAAGTATCTGATACAATTTGCGAAAGAAGGGGGTCCAAAGTCACATATTTAACCAAATTTACATAAAATACAAAGTATTTACTAAAAATATCCAAAAAAACATTAAATAGGTTCGGAATATCGACGACTTAGTATTAATTATAAAGCTAATTTAGATTCTTATTTAAGCGTTAAGTTTTAATATTAAGAAGGCTTAGTAAATTTTTATCCCCCACCTTATATTGCTTCGCCAGACATCCTTTACGGTTCGCTACCGTTTTTATTTATTATTAAATATAAGTTTTTTTCGCTTAAATGAACCTTAACTTTTCGCTTAAATAAACTAAAAATGTAATAATTCGCCCCGTCGGACTAGTTAACGATTTTATATCTCCGTTTACCTTCGAAAAAGGTAATATTTCGTATCTATTTACTAAACGGTTTACATTAAACTTGGTTACTGTTAACCTCCGGTTATTCAATGCGAATGAATAAACGGGTAAATATAAAACCTAATAGAATTACGAAAAGGAGATAACATACATAAGTATTTTTTAAACTTCAGAGTTTATCCGCTTCATACTATTATCTATTAATGAATAATACGCCATAAATGAAACTTATTACACTTTTACTAAGGAATATAAAGTCGTTTAAAATACGTCTACCAAATCCGAACCACGATTATTATTAATAAAAACTAGGAATCTATAAAATCTTTACTATATATCCAGAAAGAGTTCCGCGTACGTATCGGAAATTATAAACCACATAACCTCGAGCTAAACAAATTTAAAAAGGCGATCCGTAATAATTAATAAATATCGGAAGCCCCCTTTCGAAATTAATAAGTCAACTATAAAGTTAATAGAAATATATACCTAGTATCGATTTGGAATGGAGAGGGTTTATAAAAGGCCTTATTATAAGGTACTATGAGATTTCGTCGTCTTATATTACGTATATATTTGATATAAACGTCGAATATCTTTAATTATCCCCATTCAATAGTAATTTCGTTAAAAAACGCGAAATATAATATTTTCATTTAAATAACTTTTGATAAAATAATTGCAGATTCGTTATGAAAATTTCTTTAATAATAATTTCGAACATAATAATTATAAACGATTACGGTACCGTAATATACCTCGCGGGTTAATACCGTAATCCGCGATTTATACCGATCATTCCACTTTAGGTGGGAAACGCCTAACGCCTTCGGAAACCGTTAATAGGTAAACCTTATATAATAGGTCGTTTGTTATTCCTTAATTTTACAATTTGGTTAACGTACCAGAGCCTAAAATAAAGCGACAACTTAATGTTAACGATATCGGCGGGCCTAATATAGACCGAATCTGTAACGGTATTACCGGTTTCGTCGTACTAAAATACTTTAACGTTATCCCCGATAACAACCCGGTCTCGGGCTGAACCCGGGGCAATCCAGTTTTCGACGGCCTTTCGAAAACCTTCGGCCTACCTTTAAAATACATGTAGTCGCAATCTAATAACTAAGCCTCCGTCTTGGTAAATTAATTTACCTAACCTTTCGCGATTATATTAAATTTCATATAGCGATTAAAATGGGTTAAAAAACTCGTACGAAATATTCCTTAACTTTATTTTTATCTTTTAATTCACGAGTTAATGCCTTCGGCTGGACGCCTCAAGTTATGGACCTATACCGTAGGTAATATTAAAAAAAAGAAATGACTTCGGCTTATCGAACTCAACGTTTCAAAATCAAACGTAGTAAAGAAAATATTTCAATCCTTTATAATGCGTTAAAATCGTATACGGGGTACAAATATTATATAATTTGGAAAACCATATTTTTAAATAAAATACTACCGCAAAGAGTTTTTTGTCGTGGATAATATAGTCACGTTTCGTATTTATTAATTGTACGGAATGATAAGTTATTGACTTTAAAATGCTATCTCTATTCTGTTATTATAAACAACCTCCTAAAGTTGTTTCCGAATAATTAATTGCTATTACCATTAACCTATTTAGATCTTAATATGTTAAAATCGGGGTCGTAATGAAGGTGTTTTTTAAAGTTTCATTTTTTTCTCATTTTAACCAGGTCTAATAAATTCCTTACTTGGTTAATCGGACGCAACAATTCTTTGACTCGGAGAAATTATTAATAAAATTTCGATAAAAGTTGGTAAAACCTCAAAAACTTCGAGTCTTTCGAATAATATGTAGTAACTCTTACTCGCGAATTGCCCGGACTTTTTCGGGGTCAGGCCGAATACCTACCCCTATCTTTACAATAAAACCCAGGTATTTAACTTTTTAAATTACGAAATCACACTTTTTCAAATCCAGGTTTAGCTTTGCATTACAAAAACGTTTTAAAACCCCGCGAACTTTCACCATATAATCCTACTTAATACTGGAAAAAAGAGACTAAAAGGTCGTTTTGGTACGTTATAACTAAATTATCGAAAATATTCGCTATTATACAATTAATATATTGTTAAACAGTCGCCGACGTTCCCGCTAACTTGAAGGTAGTAACCAATTATTTAAATAACCCGAACCGCGTACGAAACGCCGTTAATTCCTCTTATTTAAGTATAACCCGGATACGGTAAAAAGCCGTTCGAATATCTAATTTCGTAAGTTATATCGACTGTAACAACGTATATAGAGTTTCCTTAATTAAAGGTAAAAAAAGATATTTTATTTTATCATTTTATTTAATACGCGGTAATTGATATAAAACCGGCATCCCCCCTTTGACTTTAAAATTAATAATACCTATGTTACAATTAATAAAGAGTTTATAAAAACTTAATCCTTATTTATTAGCTTCGTAACCTATTATCGAAACTTAAAAAGTTAATTTCGTAATATCGAGTATAACAGCTCTTAAAGTCAATTTTAGTAAAAAATTATCTTCATTCGATTCAATGTAAATATAATCATCAAGTTTCCCTCTATATAAAGGTAAAGCTATAACCTCATACTTATCGAATAAATCGCGGAATTTTTCCAATTTTAGTAGGAAACGTAACCAATCCTTTTCCTCTTTGACCGTAATCGTCTCTTTCGTTTGAAAAATCCGCGTTATTTTTCAAAGGCTAGTAACGAAATCTAACCGAAACTAATCCCCCGTACTTTATACCTTTCGGTACGAACGTTTTACTCAATCGAAAAAAACCCAAATTTACTGAACACCGTATATCCCCCGACTTAAAACATATCATTACCATGTCGATAATTAAACCTCTTTAACCTTAAATTACTAAACAATTATCGCTAACGTTCAAAGTTACCTGTTAATATCATATCTAAAGTATCCTCAAAATTGTATCCCGCGTTATTTGGGGAATAATATATACTAATATCGGATTGGATTATTTATTAATATGTATTCAAAACTAGGTTATTTAGGTAATACGCGTATTTTACCGTAACCCTAATATCGTACCGAGATTTTGAGTATATAATAGCCGGGTTTACTTCATTTTTCATCGTTATATCAAAACCTTGTTTAAAATACAATAATAATTGTAACTGAAATCGACATAAACATTTAAAAAGTATGTATTATGAAAAAACATAAATATAAGGAATATATTTTCATTCATATATATTTTAATTAAATTCAATTTTTTTCGTCGATTTTGTAAATCTGCTGTTAAGATTATATAACCTTTAAACTAAACTGTATTTAAGAGTTAGGCGTCCCCCGTCGCTATTAATAGAAAACCTTTTTTTACCTTTTCGACTTAAATCGTATATACCTATATATGGATATTATTATATATCTTTATAGATAGTATATTTAGATAGCAGTACATTACGATGTAAGGTACACTCCTGAAGTATGACACGATCACATGTCATGCTACAGGCTGTACTTTTGCAGAGTATATGATCACGTGTCATATTAAAGGCTATACTTTTGTAGAGTATATAATAACGTGATACGCTGCAGATTATACTCTTATGCGTGGAGCGGTTTAGAAGCAAGTATTCTAGAGTGGTACGCTTTGGGAAAGGGCTTATAAGCCCTTACATATAACGTATACCTCTGGATACTTCTTTTTGGTTAATATCAACATTTTACTTTTATACTACAACTACCAATTATTCTAATTACTTTTTAAAAATCTTATATTTACGTGAATATTATAGGCTTGAAACCTTACCGACACTGATTAGTAGCCAACTCGGTCGACTACAAATAGCTTAGTAAAGAAGAGATAAACATACGTTAAATACCTATAGCGGGATGTTATAGCGGTGTCAACTGTTTGTACTTTAACAATTCGTTTTT
Organism: Anisogramma anomala; assembly: GCA_038502455.1. Taxonomy (NCBI): domain Eukaryota; kingdom Fungi; phylum Ascomycota; class Sordariomycetes; order Diaporthales; family Gnomoniaceae; genus Anisogramma; species Anisogramma anomala. The sequence continues at coordinate 11,394,988 of JASMMZ010000007.1, read as the reverse complement.
ACAGGAATTACACGTCGACGTGTACAAATACTGTAAAAATTATGTAACTTAAAAAAGGAAAATTTTAACACGATATCATGAACCCTTATTTGGCGCTTTATCTGTTAAAAGCTCCGTTACGCTATTATGAACCCTTATTTGGCGCTTTAACGTATCCAGATACTTTTTCGAAAGCGTCTTATCACGTACCAAGCCACGTAAGCCAAAATCTCCAAGTTTTTTTTTCCAGAACCTTTTATTAGGACTCACCAGATACCAGGCTACATAAGTTAAAACCACTAAGCTTTGAAACCCTTCATTAAGACCTATTTTTCTTTCTTTTTACGAATTACTCGTTTTAGTAAAGCTAAATCGGTTACATACCAAATAACCAACCGATCCCTTTACCAAGTTCGGTTACAATATGCCAAATACGAACCAGGACTTATACACCAAATTATACATTTTATCTTATTTACTTTCCCACGATTCGCCTTATTTGTTTTAAGTTTATTTAAGTTTTCCTAACCGCTTGATTAGTATAACGTTACTAAACGTTAACAAAACCTTTCCGCATTCGTCTTGTTTTTTTTTTTTTCAAGTTTCGTTTACTTTACTTATTTTTAGTTTATTTAGGTTTTCCTAGTCGTTTGAGTAATATGGCGTTATTAAACGTTAATAAAATATTTTCCTGTTCGCTTCGTTTTTAATTTTATTTACCCTATTTTTTCTGAGTTTATTTAAGTTTTTCTCATCGTTTGGATAGTATAGCGTTACTAAACCTTCATAAAAACCTTTCTGTGTTCACCTTGTTTTTAGTTTCGTTTACCATATTTGTTTTAAGTTTATTTATGCTTTTTAAACGCTCAGCTAATGTAACGTTATTAAACGTTACTAATTCGAAACGTTCATTATGGCCTTAAGATTAACAACACCGAAAATTGTTAGCGCTTACTTCGACTTTTTAATCGTACACATAGGAATCAGAAAGGCTATGATACACGAAATCGACCTGGGTCTTCAGGATAATACTATCGATTCGCTAGTTGAAAAACTTAAACCTTATGTTGCTAACACATACAATTTGGCCGCCATATTTCGCTACTGGAATAAGGAATTACAAGAACCTGATATATTAAATGATTTATACAAAATATTTTCGAACTGGATGTTAAGTATATGGTAAATAGTAAATCTTTTTATTGCCAAAGCCTCACGGATTCGTTTACAAAAAGGAGGTATTAATATATTAGGGGTTAGGAATAACCGCCTTATAAAAAATCTATTCGAAATAATACAACTTTTCGATTTGCCAAACTGGGTGGATAAAGATTTATACCTTATAGACTTTGTAAAGGGGTGTTACTTTATGAAACAAAAGAGATTATTGTTAAAAAAATGAGGACGAAGCGTAAAACGACCTAGTCTTATACTTACACTTAAGGCTAGGAGTAGGGACTATGAGGAAGAAAAATGAGGAAAAGAACTTTTAGGTAAGAAAGGCTTAGGCGGGCTGAAAAGAGGAAAAGGACTGATAGAAAAAGAAGGACTACGTGGGCCGTAAAGAGGAAATGGATTTCCAGGACTTTGTGAGCCGTAAAAAGGAAAAGAACTGACAGGGAAAGAAGGCCTATGTGGGCTACAAGGAGGAAAAGGACTGTTAGGGAAGGAAGGCCTGTGTGTATAGTCCAAGCCACAGCCTTGAAGCGAGGGAGGACTACGAAATAAAAAGAAAGAAGGCCTAAATACATAGTCTGGGCCGCAGCTGCAAGGAGGAGGAAAAGGGTTATAGGAGAAGAAAGGGCAAGATTCGCCACGTATACAGTATAAGCCATAGCCTTAAGGCGAGGGAAGATTACAAAAGGAAAAGAAAGAAAGTCTAGATACACAGTCTGGGCCGCAGCCACAAAGAGAAGGAAAGGAGCTACAGGAGTAAAAAGGGCTAGATTTGCCACACACGCAGTTTCTAACCGACTACGAATCACAGGATCTACCACAAATACAACAAACACACCGCTCGTTTATAGAACCTATACCGATCGTACCGACAAAATCGGCTATAATATACAAATCCGAGCCTATACTTTAGGAGAAGGAGTGGCAAGATGCTTTATACGTAACTGGGTCCTTATAATAATACGAAAGCGTTTCTATACCTACGAAAACAAGCTATCTATAATAGTATTCCACTACTTTTACCTACGTACAACGCCTTAATATATGTATTTAAAATATGTATAAAACTTTTGATACTTGTTACGATTATCGCCGTTACAAGAAAGGTTATATAACCTAATTCGTAATATTAGTGCTTTACTATAAGTAAAAAAAAAAAAAAGTTTTACCTGAAACTATAACATATACTACTGTTATTACTAACCATGAACGATAACATACACCACTATAATTACCAAATAAGAACAATAACATATACCACTGTTACTATCAACTAAGAATATCGTAACCAAACGACTAATACAGACCGCACCACTTATACTGTTACTACTGGATTACGGATACGAACCAAAGCTATACTATCACTACTGGTTACGAAACGCACAAAGAAAGAAGAAAAGATTGCCTATGTGAATATTATTATATATCTTTATAGATAGTATATTTAAGTAGTTGTACATTACGCTGTAAGGTATACTCCTGAAGTATAACAAGATTATGTATTATGCTACATACTGTACTCTTGCAGAGTAAATGATCACGAGTCATGTTACAGGCTATATTCTTGTGGAGTATATGATAATGTAATACGCTGCAGATCATACTCTCATGAGTGGAGAGGTCTAGAACCAGGTATTCCAGAGTGGTACGCTTTGGGCGAGGGCTTATAAGCCCTTACTTGTAACATACACTTCTAGATACTTCTTTTTGATCAACATCATCTTACTTTTAGACTACAACTACCAATCATTCTGATTACTCTTCAAAGACCTTATGTTCACGTGAATATTATAGGTTTAAGACCTTACTGACACTATATAAAAGGTAATGTTGGACGGAGTTCATAGTTATATTAATAATAATCCGATAAGCTACAACGTACGTAACGCCACGAGGTAAACCTAGTCTAACGTTCCTTTACCATCATTTACATCGCCTTATATCCTTAGTTCTAAACGCGTACCTAAAAGGCTTATTAAAATAATTAGTCGCGGTATCGAAATAATTAGCCACGATTACTACGACCCCTTAACGAAAGTATTTAAAACGCGTAAACCCCCTTTATAAACGTATCACTATCGAGCCGTTAAGCCAATACGAATTCCGTTAATTAACAACTAAAATTCGGCTTTAAATCCAAAAACTTTAACTTATCGACGAGTTTTCGAGACTTTTTAAAAGTTACAATATAATTTACCCGGTTAACACATATAATAATAAATTTGTCGCGAATATGTAACGATACACGGGAGCGCAAATAATTATACTTTACGGCCGAAGGCTAATCCAAACCGCCCACTTAAACCAAAAGTATCTTGAACCTAATAACGAATAGTACCTATAGGTTTTTATCGCTTATAACCAAACCTTTTAGTTTAACCAATACCTTATCCTCATAATAAAGGTTATTAAAAATCGCTTCGATATAATACAAAAATTTCCCTATATCGTATATATCGTTATATCCTTCGGCTTTGTAATACGTTGTAACCGTTTACTTTATGTTATAACCCAAGGACCAACTGCAGACCATGGAACAGATCAGCGGCTAGAAGCTTGATTTCCAACACATCAAGCGGGGATATCTTTTATGTAAGGACCCAGGGTTAGGGTTTGGTCCAACAGGACCGCTCGCGGTCCAGTCGACAACATTGGGACCGAAGGAAGCAACATCGACTTCAGCGGTCCAGTACTGAAGACAGTATGAAGGCACGGATATATAAGGACACGGTCATTACCACACAGATAGTATTTCCTTCATAGCTCTTCAGTTGTCAATCTAAGTATTCAGTCTATATATCTGAATAGCCTAACGGCTAATGATCATCCTACAGCACGAACACACATCTTCTTGATACTGCACCTTTATTACCTCTGCTACCTTACTGCTAACATAAACCTTCTGACACCTTCTATTTACTCACGGGTATTAAGTGTGATCATTACACTTTACCTCTGCCTTACAACATCCCTATATGTAGAGAAATGTATACCAACCTTTTCCAATATATATCTTATTCGTTTCCAGTATAAATTCGATCGTTCAATACGTCGCCGCCTGTGTGAAAACAGATCCGTAGAATTACGGTTGGTTATGTCGTTTTCACCTATCCTAAGTTAATGGAAAACCAACGCGAGTCGCGGCTAATTTGGTTTCTAGTTACTAAATCTTAACTAGGACTTAAACGAATTTAGACGTAAGGTTGATAATTAAAGTCAATTAATCCGGCTATTATAATTGTTTTACAGTCGATGAGATATAACTTACGGTATCTCATAAACGAGAAATATCGACTTAAGTCGGCCTTGAAAGTATAAAAGATGTATCTATAAAGGTAAAAGACTAAGTATTTGCTGAAGGTCTATTTTCCCCGATAAGGTTAAAGTATCACATAAAATTATTAACGTTTATTATCAATTTAATTATTATAAGTAATATTTCTTCGAAAGAATAAAAAAAAAATTTAATAGTATATTATAATCTGATCTATAATAATAAGCCAAGTAGGTGCCAAATAGGGTTTAATATTAAGGTATGGTAAATGACTAAAAGAGGTTACCGTAACCCATTATATAGGACCTATGGGTATGGCCAGTGCCCGGCCAGTACCCAGCCCATTATGTAACCTCGTACATGCTGTGCACTGACCGTGCCCGGTCCGTACCTGAACCGGGCCCAGACTGGGTACTGCCTATCCCGTTATGTGCACAGTCACGTAATCTATAGACTCAATTGCCCATAGCTTGCGTTTATAACACTGACACAGTATTAAGAGCCCTTCGTAAGAATCTTTCCTCTACCCTATCGTTAACGTAGAGCGTAATAACCGGAAATTAGCCTTTTTTTTTTACTTAGTGAATCTGTGCTTAACCGAATAAGCACTAATCAGTATTGGTAGGGCTTTAGATCGTTACAACGTTGTCGATTCGTATTTTGGTCGAAGTAACAGTAGTATTATATTGATCAATTGGTGGATGTATTATTTTAGGTTTGGCAGACTGCTAGCCGGTCTACACAATAATTTGAATAGTCAATTGCTTGGTCCTTGACCTAGTGTTAAGTGCAGCGTACTACACTCAACTTACACCCAATATAGTAAGTCTACATAAAGTAATACATTCAACTTGCAGTTCGATATTATTAATTTTACTGTAAGTAAAGTTGACCTACTGCATTGCACGTAATACTATTCCAATAATTATATTATAAACGAAGCTTTAATATAACATTTAAGTATAAAACAAGTTCGATTATTATATTTTCGAAATTCTGGTATAATATTAAGTTCATGACAGAATACCTATATTACTTATATGGCCAAATTTCGCGTAGATATTCATAAATGATCGAATTCGATATTTGTTGGTAGGTCTTTAGACGTTGCAAAGTTATCGATTAGATTGCCGAAGTAAGAGTAGTATTGAGTGGTTAAGTGGTGAGTGTATTGTTCTAGGTTTGGCAGACCGCTAACCGGTCTGCACAGTAATTTGTATAGCCAATTGCTTGGCTTGTACCCCAGTGTAAAGTGTGACTATACTACACTTAACCTATAGTCAAATACAGTAGGTCTATACAAAATGATACATTTAACTTATAGTTCGTATAGTCAACTTTAATGTAAGTAAAGTTGACCTATTATTTTGTCAATACTATTATTCTTACACTAGAAGCTTTTTAGTTTATACGCATACGCTAGTGTGGCTAACTAATCTTTTCCGGTAAGTATTAAACTACAACTTCGTTAACTGGCTAGACCCCTATCAATGTTAATTGACCTCCGTATCGAATTGCACATATTTGCATGCAAATTGACCCTAGTTACCTTTAGTTGCCTTACGGCTTCAAGGTCCGACTTTATCGACTCCCCAAAAAAGGTTTTCTGTTACAAACCTATATAGTCCTTTAATTTAGCCGTAGTTATTAAATAAGTTAATATCGTTAATCCTCTAGCAGTTTTCCAGTTTTCCAGTACATCCCTGGCCGCCGTCACGTAATTTAGGTTTACCGGGCGGCCTATTAACGTAGCCTCCAATACGTATAATTAGTATGTTGTTATTCATAAACGTTTTAAAGGCCTTATTCAGCGATATCTTTGTTATAGAATTAGTAAGATTATCTTTGCTATCAATTCACCGGAATTCCTTAATTTACCTCCCTTTATAGGTCTCGTGAAGTGTTATTACATCGATTATTAGGTGTTCTTCACCATTAGTTTCGAGTTTCGAAAGGTATTTGAATAGGCTCCTCGAATCGGTACAAATTACCACTGGGATAGGAGGAATTTTTAGTTACCTGTTAATAACGTTAAAGGTTTCCCATAATATTATACCTATATTAAATCATGCTTTTATACCATGAACCTCCAAAGCTAATATAATTCATATAATCCTCTTACATTTAACAAAGGTTTAGTAAATTAGGATACTGATAGTACTAAACTTACTTTTATACCTATCTCAAATAATAGGAATTATTAAGAAGTCAATTTATAAAGACAAATCAGTGTTATTTGTAAAAGACCTATCTGTAAATATGATTAATTTAGTCTTCGATAGATTAATTAAGACTATATTAATCCCTCTGTTAAAATTCCGTATTTGACAATTTAATCCTTTTATTAAACCGGTTAAAGTTATTACTTATTGGATGTTATACCTCCACCGCTATAATAAGGTTGTGGAAGGCTTTCAGTTGGCATAAAGTGGTAATATAACTGTCACAAGTACGTTATTTCTGGTATCATTAGGCTTTGGCCACTTTATTCTTATTTATTATAGCTAAATCAGTACTTTAGCCCTGTTAACGAAAGCTAAGGCCAGTATTAACACCAAACATACGAATTAACGATCCTTTAAAGTTCAATTAATTTCTATTTTCCAAAGATGTGACCAGTTTATAATTTCAAAATTTAAAGTTCTTAATCGCATGTTATTTCTATATTACAAAGCCAGCCTTTTTAATGAAAGGGGTATTGTAAGTTTATATACCCATTAGGTCGAAGTTGTTATTTTACGTTACTAATAAATACGGGTCATATATTAAAGATTTTATACCTAGTCGTAATTTCAAATATAACTGGTAGGTTAAAAACCAGTAAACGTTCATTTTATCTAATCCGTGCAAAAGCTTAATACATCGTATTACCGTACCCAAAGATTAATTTAACCGTAATTCCTATAGAAATTTTAACAGTACGATCTGTTGAATGTTTATTTCTAACTATGGATAAGTTTGTGTTATGTCTAAGCTATTAAGCGTAAACTTGTCTATAGTTTTATTTAAAGAATTTGTTTCCAAAGTGGCTACCAAATTTTAGTTAATCTTCTAAATCATTGGAAATCACGTAAGGATTTAGTTTTTACTTTTATTGCTATATCTTTAGGCGATTAGGCGTAACCTTTCGCGCGGCTGTCCCGTAGTTTTTCCCTTAACCTTGTGGATAATCCTCGACTTAAAAATCGGAATATTTAGGTTCCAAAGGTTAAAATCGGCCTTCGGTACAAATCATACGACTTTTCGAGTTAGTAAGCCGTCAATTTGGACCTTATCGTTTTCCTTAAAAGGTTTACCAAAAGTCTTAATAATGCCTTGTACTCGAAGCTTTAATACGAAGTCTTCGTTATCCTTTTCTTTTCTACTTATTTAAATAGTATTAAAGAGAAGATCCGGTATATATTTCTCCTTTTCAACGATCATTTTCTTCAGGAGTCTTTTATGCTGGCGACGTTTTATCGGCTTATTAATAATGGGTAAAACAGGTTCGTGTTCATTAGGTCATTTTGTTTAAGGGTCTTTATCATTAATAATACTATTATAAAGCTTAACCTAGGTAGTGCAAAAAGTTATAAGACCGTTAACAATTTTAATAAATACTTCATAGTTAGCGATAATTAAGATTTTATATGGGCCCTTACATTTACCCGGCTCCCTTTACATGAGAACTTTAATTTATAACGGCAGAGAAAGTACATCGATTACTATAGGTTTGTTTCTAATATTAATGGTATTATTAAATTAGCGGCGTACCGATTCCTTTCGTAATTCCTTTAAAGCTTTGATACAGGCTATAGTTTGTTTTTAGGTATTTACTAACAATAGGGATTCACTCGTTAAGTGTGAATATGCTCCAAAGACCAGAAGCGTTAGTACTAGGTTATTAGAGCTTATGGTATCGTTTAGGCCTTTCCCCGCTATTTAAAGGCGTGATTTCGGATCCTCAAAAATTTAATTTCCAGCATAAAGATGTTATACGCTCGGCGAAGTAAGGTATATTCCATTTTAACCTTTCTAATACTTCAATAGGCCTTTATAGGCACCTTTTTATGTTATATATCCATGATATTGGAATTTTTCTAAAACTTCACCGCTATAAAGTTAATGTTTGTATTGTAGATAAAGACGTTATATAGGCTCAGGTACGTGTTAATCTACAGTATCTTTAGCGTTTACTACATGTCTTTGCCGAAAAGAACTTTAGAAACTTTTCTTCGTGAAAAGAGGCTACGAAGTTAATAAAGTAAAAAACAGGTCTGTTATATAAGTAAAACACATTCATGAAAACCTTGTAGTTAAATTTCTTATCGTCTTTTACTGTAAACTTAAATTTTGGGAGGGGTTAGACATATATTTGATCATGATAAAAAAGCTGTTAAACGATTTTTGGGTCAAAATATTTTATATCTATATACCCTACGGAGTTTGGAACTTTATATAGACTATTGACGGTTAGGTGATCAAAACGCTGGTGAAATTAGCGTATTGCCGGCTCCGTAAGGTTTAACATCACTATTTCAGAGGCTTAAAAATAAAGCTATAAGTACCCCTACTTGAGGGCGAGAGGAAACCTCCGGTTATTTTTAACCAGCTCGTTGGCTTTAACGTTAGAGTTAACGCCAAGAGTCTTCATATCCTTTAAAAAATAAAAAAAAAGGGTAGGGGATTTGAGGATATAGAACGTAATCGACTTAATAATAGTTCAAACTACTAATATCCCTAGTAACAATGATTATTCACCTGGTTTAAAGCTAACTTCAACCTTACCAATAACGTAACAATTAATTTTAGAAAACTTAGTACTTTCCCTCTGTAATACTACGTATCTCGAATAACCTCCTATTAAATACTTCACTGCTTCTATATCTATCATAATACCTTAAAACGTATAGTTTACATAACGATCGTAAAGGTTAAAGGTATATAAAGGGTTAGGAGCTTAATTAAGGCAAAGGTAAGGGTTTTTACCGCCTAAGCGGTATAAAAAGGTGCAATCGACTAATTATTAGACCTTATTAAAAGGAATTATTGAAACAATATTGACTGCTATTTTTAGCAGGTCAATTGAAGTACACTCAGTCAACTTTACTTACAGTAAATTTGACTGCACTGACTGTAAGTTAGTTAATTATAGAGTGCCCGATTCAGTCTAGGGCACGGCCCAAGCAATTGGGCATACAAATTACAGTGCAGACCGGCTAGCGGTCTGCCAAACCTAGAACAATACATCCACTATCTAACCACGCAATACTACTATTACTTCAACCAATCGAATCGATAACGTTACAACGTCTATAGCCCTACCAACAGTAATATTTTTATACCACTTAATCTAACTGGTGGTATTATCATTATTAAATGGTTTGTCGCCCTTAAAATTTATAACTTGATCCAAATATTTTTGTTTAAAAATCATAGGGTATTAAATGTAATGTATTACCTTTCTATTGTTTCGCTTAGCCAGAGGGTGACAAGTTAACCAATAGCTCGATTTATAACAAATCTAATATCTTTTACCATTATTACGACGATAATACTTGCGGTTAGCAAGTTTGTTTGAATCTTGGCTCTATTAGCATTAACGTGGCTGCTAACTCTAGTATGTAATCAATAGACAAGACCTTAGGCGTTAAAGGCGCCTGTAACTTTACTTACGGTGGACGTAATTAACTACCGCAAGGTCTTTTTTATTTACGTTAACGAAGTTGTCATCTTAAGGATATATACTAAACGAGTTTAGTAGACGTGTTATTATATTGGTAAACGAAAATCGTAATTGGCTAAAGAAGCCTTTACAAATAGTATTTGGATGTTATAGGGAGTATTTAAATTCGCTAACACCCGTAATAAATATCCGTATTTACTTGTGAAGTATGGCTTTGTTAGCGTAGACTTTCTCCACTACTTGCTGGTATAACATTAACTTGTCAAGTATCTGGTGAAGTATATCCATTGGTATTTCTTTTTCTTTCTTCTTTACCATTATCGTAGTTTACCTCGAAGTAGCCTAGTTTATATGGTATTAGGCAATATACACATCGTATTTGAACCGGATTTTTATATTATCGTAAATTTCGCGAAAGGTGGTTTCTCAGGTTAGGAAATTTAGGTAGTAGTTCCTGGTATACCTTATAAGTATTTTGGGAAATATTAAGTAAAATCAAAAAGGGGGAACCTCCATTTTTTTACAAATATTTAAATAGGATATTATTTTCGTGTCGGAAAGGTCGTATAGCTTCCCGCTATACTACTTTACATCGTTTCAGATCTTTGCAAAGTTCGTAAAAATATTGTAATTATTATTGATTATCTTGACAGGTTTTAGAGGCAGGTCGCAATAATTATCCCAGTTTTAATTAATGTTACTTCCTGGTAATTTAAGCCTTAAACCCTCCAAAACGAGGTCTTAAGGATGATTTACAGTCGCCTGACCCTAGGGGTAAAGTCTTGTAGTAGGACCTGTGGTAAGCTCGATTATATAAGCAAATCTGCCCTAAAATGACTTTTAAAGGGCTTGGCGATTTTAATTAAAGTATTAAAAGGTAAAAGAAACCTAAAAAATTTTTAATACCTTTTCTTTAAGGGTGTAAGTTTTAAAGGAATTCTTTAAGTTGGGACAACTCGAAGAGGGTCTTTACTAACCTAGTCGAGCTTTCCTTTAGAAAGTATATCCCTCAGCGTTTAATTTTAGACTTTAGGCTGGACTTAATTATCTTTTATATTGCTTTCCACATATTAGTTATCCAGTCGTTATAAAACTTAAGATATTTGCCAAAAGCGCGGTTAGGGTTTTTGCCACCGTTATATTTAAGGATGCAAAAACCGACGAAGTTAGTTAAATTATCTTCATTTAATTCTTTATTAACGCTGTATTCCCAGAGATCATGGTTGTAGTATTTGGTGAAGAGGTATCCGAAAGCGTTAAATTTTTTTTTACTAACGTGGTTGGTAATAGCTTTAAAGTAAATGCTAAAGTTAGCCTTTTTGACGTTTTGGATTGTATAAGACGTATAGGGCGCATAAAACGAGGAAATTCGTGTTTTGGCGTAAGGTTGTGTGGGAACTTGACAACTTGGCGATTTTTAGTGTTTTCGCTCAAAGCAGAAAACCTAACGATCAAATTAGCATAGGGGAGGAGTAAAATAGTAAAATAGGAGCAAAGGATTGATGTAAAGAATAAAGTCAGAAGTCGTTTATTATTGGTGAAGAGCGAAAGTTGTTTATTGTTTTGGCCGTGGGACTTGGTCGTTTTTCTTATAATAATAACACCCGCAGTAATAATAACTTAATCTTTTGCCAATTTACCGAAATTTAAAACCAATAATAGTGAATCTTAATGTCTTTAAAAAAGATCCGTAAAGATGTATTAGTATTTTTGATAGGAATACCGTTGCTACCTCTAAGCTTCCGTAAAAAACAACGTAGCCCTAAAGTCTTCTCTATTTACCAGCGTAAAAACCAACGCAGAAATAAAGGCCCTTCGCAAGAATCTTTCCTCTACCTTAACCGTAGTTTTTAATGTAATGCATAACCAGAGAGTAGCTTCTTCTTCTACTTGGCCTATATGTGCTTAATTTAATAAGCACTAATTAGTGTTAATACAACTTTAGATATTTCAATGTTATCGATTCTATTAGTCGAAGTAACATTAGTATTTCGTGTTCAAGTCGTAGATGTTTAATTCTAGGTTTGGTAGACCGCTAGCAGGTTTACACAGTAATTTTTATAGAAATTACGTAGCATGTACCCTAATGTAAAGTGGGACCATACTGCACTTGAACTACAGCAAAATACAATAGGCTCACACAAAACAAAACACTCAATTTGAAGTCAGTATAGTCAACTATACCGTAAGTAAAGTTGACCTAATGAACTGCAAATACTACTATTACAACAATATAAATACATATCATGCTTGGAAGAACGCGGGGTAAATTTTTAATAAATTATAAATACGGTATTAATAGATAACTTTCAACATTAATGAATATCTTTTAAATCATGCATAATTAAAAAAAATCATTTATTAATATAATAATAATACGCCACAGGTCGGGAGATATTTGAGGTGTTATAAAATCGGTCCTTATTAGTTTAGTAGCCCGATTTAACGGACATTATAATGTACGAGGATTATCTGTAATTAAGTTGTGTTATAAGGTTTTACGAAATGACGCGGATTTTATAATCGATGGCGGCGAAGAACGTAGAAAAAGAGGAAAATTAAATAGGTTTTGCACTCGAATTTCTAGAGTTTCGCGATTTATTTACTAAGGAGAAGGTAATGACCTTACCTTTGTACTGGGGAAAGCTCGACTACGATATTTATATCAAACCAAACTAAAATGTATTTCTACCGGATAAATTATAAAAACCGTTATATTCGATATTACCAAATTTATTTCTCGAACTACGATGTTGGGTTACTAAACTAATAAATAAATATTAGATTTACGCGAGCTCCTCATCAGTTACGGCACCGGTATTATTAAATTTTGAGCCGGAGGGAAGATGGCGGTTTTACGTTAATGACCAAAACTTAAATTGGATTATCGAATAAAATCGTTTTTCTTTACCTTTACTTAAAGAAACTCTTCACGTGTTATCAACATCGACATAACTTTTAAAATTAAGTATTTAAACGAATTTTCACCATATCTAGGTTTTACTCGAATAAAAGAATTTAAAGTTTTTTTGTATTCGTTTCGAATTATTCGAATGGGCAATTACCTGTTTTAAGCATGCGAAAATATTAACTATTTTTAATGGTATATGAATTATATAATAATGTAAATTTTAAATGAATTTATTACAACTTACGTAAACGACCTCCTATTTTTTTACGGTATTAAGTAGGACTATATAACGAAAGTTCGTTTAGTTTCAAAACAAATTTATAATACAGGGTTAAACTTAGATTTGAAATAGTATAACTTTGTAATTAAAAAGGTAAATATTTTGGTTTCGTTGTAATAGTTAGCTTGGGTATCCAAGTGGACATCGAAAAAATCCAGGTTATTCGTAAATAAAAGTTTTTACGTATCGGTCGGAAAATTCGATATTTTTTAGGTTTTACTAACTTTTATCGAAATTTCTTTAGTAAAATTCACGATTTACTTAATTATCTTATTCGACTAACAAACCAAAGAATACAATAAACGTAGATGAATCAAAGAAATATATATTTCAAACGTTAAAAATATATTTGTTTCGGCCCCAATTTTGGTATACCATAACCCAAATCGGATAACGGTAGTAAAAACCGATTACTTAGGAATAACTTCAAAAGGTTACTTGTTGTAAAAGGATGATGATAATATCCTACAACCAGTGGTATATTATTTTGTACAATTATTGGACACGAATCTTAATTCCATTATTTATCATGAGGTGCTATTCGTAATAGTATCCTATTTAAGAACGTGGATATCGGAATAACGTAATATCTGTATTTCGTTTACAAATTCAACGTGTTATAAAGGATTATGATATTTTTGGACTATGTTTCATTTCGGAATGTTAAGTTTCATAAGCCGAGGTCTTTCCACTTTTATAATATTACTTACGTTATCGGTTCGCAACCTAAAAAGTTCGCTTGGTTATATTAACCTGTAAATTAAGAGATAAACCTGAGATTAATGAGCGCCACGTGCGAGTCTGTTAACCTTTTTTTATATTTATGTCGAATATAATAATACGAAACTTATACATTTTAAAAACGTATATCACGATAGGGTATACGAATAAATTCATTAAAACGAAAGCTTAGTTATTAAATCGCGATAATGTACGCCTAAAAGGGAGTCGTGTAACCATGAGGTGTCGACGATAACGGTATCGCCTTAGGTCTGATCCGCGTTGAAGTTATTGACTTTGATAAGGCCGGGGGATACCAAAGTATTAACGGTTATAATACTGTTTAAATATTATGACCCAAAGACCAACTGCAGGCAATGAAACAAGCCAGCAGTCGGCTGCACCATTAAGAGCCTGATGTCCAACACATCAAGCGGAGAACATCTCTTATGTCAGCAACATATGGTTAGGGTTAACGCACGGATGCATAGGATATGTTGGATATCTTGCTATCCAAGCTATCCAGTACTAATCCAAGTGATCCAGGATCAGCGGGCTTAGCACTGATCCAAGGGATCAAGTACTGAAGACGGTATGAAGGCACGGATATATAAGGATACGGTCATCACTACATAGATAGTATTTCCTTCATAGCTCTTTAGTTGTCAATCTAAGTATTCAGTCTACACATCTGAATAGCCTCACAGCTTTTGATCACTACTTGCACAGTTGCGATATTATTGACTCAAAACCTCTGCTACCTTCTTGATAACATAAACCCTCTGACAACTTCTATATAATCACGGGTTTTTAGTATGATCATTACATTAAAACCCAACCCGTATGAATACCGTTAGCTTTATTGATATTTGGTGTTTAACTTATTTTTTATTCGAGCGTTTTCGCAGAATCATGGGATTAATGTAAAACGACCGACCTGTCATATGATATTCATCTTTTAATGATTATCGAAGGTATTAAAAATTTCCCGGCTAAAATAAGATATTCGGTATGAATTACAAATTGCAATATCGACGTAAAATGTATATTATGATACAGTAACCGTTTATAAAACCAGAATGAAAAACTATTAATATCGAAAAATTTATAATATATCTTCGATTCGCTTATTGTAGGTTATCCTAGTAAAAACGTTTTATTTCGAATCATTTAACAGGATTGTAATCATAAAGGGATAATCTTAAATTGTTATGGTCTTACCTACGATTGTAAGCTAAGTAGGTGCTAAATAGAATTTACTATTGAGCTACAAGTAGAATACAAGAAGAGGGTACAGTGGCCCTTTGTGAAGGGCTTATAGGCATAGTTAGTGCCCAGCCCGTTACGTGCCTTCACACGTACCCTATGTGGACCGCATCTGGCTCGAGCTCGGGCTAGGTATTACGTATCCTGTTACATTCATATTCACGTAACCTATAAACTTAATAGCCAATAACCTAAGTTTATAACATGCCCCCCTTTTTATTAAACGCTATAAAAGCCGTAACATCCCGTTAGTTAAACGTGAAATACGAGCCGTACCCACTTAATACGTAGGCAGATCGTAATTCGGGCGCGGGCTTATAATGCACCTTTTAACGTACCGTATAACATATCGGCCGGTTTAACCCTAAGATGCCAACACCGTATAACGCGCCCCTGAACGTACCGTATAATACATTACTACTACCGCCAACGCCGTATAATGCGCCCCTTAACGTGCCGTATAACGTATAACCCTTACCGATTCCGAACTACATATACCTATAAATACGGCTTTTACCGTAATTTCCAAAGCCTTTCTCCTTTCTCCCCCCCACATCGTTAATTACCCTTGAATAACTCCTATTATAACCTAAATTTTATAATAATTATATTATAACCACACATCCCCTATTCTCATTTCAGCTTTCAATCATTCATTAACGCGTTATAACTTATCAGCCTCCCCATTATCGATATTATCAATATTTATAATAATTTTAACCTTGGATATACTTCTGTGAACACCTTGGTTAAAAATAATTCGCCGTTTTGTAACGTATATCGCTTTATTATATACAAATACCTTACTGATAACTTTATATTGTAGCCTACTCGCGTTATAAACGACTTATTTCCACTTAGAAATGGCGAAAAAAAAAGTAAACTCCCCTTATTACAGGTAAAAAACGTTTATATATCCTATATCAATCGCTTCCTCAACTTCGAAATTCCCTTTACCTATGTTAGTGTCCATTGTACGCAAAGATGTCGTACGTGTCGGAAGGTTTATAGTGAAGTAAGTTTAAAAAATAATTTGGTAGGAAACCAGATCATAAATTAACTCTTTTTTATGATGTATTTAAAATATTAATTGATTTAGAACGTCGTCTGGTTCCCGCTCCCTATTAAAGTAACTAGGTGTAACTTTTGAAAACGAAAATTATATTTTATCCTCCAATCGTAAACGGTAAAAGGGTATTTCGGGTTATAAACCCGTTTCTATTTCTGAATTTTCCGAATTAGTTCATTAATTTATTCGGATCCGAAATATTACCCGAGCCTAAAAAATCCCTACCGTTTCGGCAATTTTAGTTATTACCTCTTTTACTATACGTTTTCGTCGCCTTTTTATTTCGGGCCCGTTATCGCCCAAAGCTCCCCCATCGCCGTTAACTTTTTCGCTGATTTATCGTAACAAGAATTCTTTCGCAAACCGTATATTAATACGAAATATCTCTACGCCAGTTCCTTTTAATTTCCGCTATATACTCTCCCGTAGGATTAGCATTAATGGCCGAAATGATATAACTATATAATTTATATCCTTTACAACTAATATAGGTTATAACCTATAAAACGTAACGAATAACGGTTAAGGTCAAACCGTGAAAAACATCTTTTTCAGTGTTTCATTTGCTAACCTTTCCTAAAAACGAGTTAACCAGGCCAACTGAAAACAGGCGAATAATCGTATCCGCGTCAAACGCATCATTCGAAAACAAACTAATATATTGAAATCTTTAGTATTCCGCTTAAAGGATCGCGCTCCTCACGCCGCTCCGCGGTAACCACTATCGTCGGCCTCCTCTATTATTCGTCTTGTTTAATAATACCCGTTATTGTTGACGTCGCTTAGCGTCCGCCCCGCTCCTCGTTAATTACCTTCTTTAACACTAATTAGCGCCCGCCCTGCCCTACGATGTCTGCCCTTACCGACCTTTTTAAATAACCAATGCTAGTTGTAATGGGGTTTCCAATGTTAACGGTGTCATTATCCCAAAACAACCAGATAAAAAAAAACCAATAGGTGAAATTGAATGGATTACAGTAAAAGCCGCTTTACAGTAAGATGCATATTGAGAAAGGTTAAAAATATATATTCGACCTTCCTTATCATATTATATAAAAATAGTAATATATTTTCCCTCTTTTTTATAAATATTCTACCATTTCCAAGTTGAAAGCGATACGTTCTGCGGAAATCATTTAATATATAACTAACTCCAATATCAAAATACCAGGTTATTATGAAACTGGAGGTTTCTATATTTCGCCTTAAACTTGTTTAGGGTAACTATATATTAATGATTTTCCAATAACGCCTATTCCGATTTATAATAACCCTTTTACATAATTAATATATAATAGATACTACTTTACTCCGTTTTAATAAAAGGAATTTATTAAACTTTAAGTTCCATGTATATTCACTTTCTCGTATAGTTAACGACGAAAACTAATTTCGAGCGAATATTGAATAAAACCTACAAGGGAAAAAGATCCGTAATCGCCCTTATAACTAAATTCACGTAAAATATAGGGTATTTTCCAGGAATATCTAATACTATTGGTAGGCCATAGACGTTACAACGTTGTCAATTCGATTGGTCGAAGTAAAAGTAGTATTGCGTGGTCAGGTGGTAGTTGTATTGTTCTAGGTTTGGCAAACCGCTAGCCTTTCTACACTGTAATTTGTATTGTTAATTGCTTGGATCGTACCCTAGAGTGAAGTACAGCGTACTGCTCTCGACTTACACACAATGCAATAAGTTAGCATAAAGCAATACACTTTCAGTACGGTCAACTTTACTTACAGTAAAGTTGACCTACTGCACTGCATGCAATACTATTCCAAAAAAAACGATATTTAATGGGTTCAAAATATTAACGACCCGGTATTAATTATAATGCTAATCAATTATTTTACCTGAATGGTTAGTTTTAATATTATTAAAGTTCAGTTCAACCTAGACGTGTACTTTATATTAATTCGTCGGGCATGGTTAACGGTTCGCCGTTATTTTTATTTATTATGCGATATATATTGTCGTCACTTAAGCTTCATTCGTATTTTCGCGTAAATATACCAAAAATACGGCGACTTCTCCCGCTGAATTAGTTGATAACCTTATATCTCTATTTACATTACGGATCAGAGATATTTAGTATATATTAATAAGTCGATTTACATTGAACCCATTTACCATAGATTTTCGGTTATTTAATATAAATTGATAAACTGGTAAATATAATACTTAATTATATAAGAAAAGGGGACTATAATTCTTAAGTATTTTTAAACCTTCTAATTAATAAAGTCTGTATTATTATTTATTTACAAGTAGTATATCTTCAACAAAAATTACTTAACTTTTACCAAAAATATATAAAGTCATTTAAAGTATGTTTACTTAATCCGAATCGTAATTATTAATAACAAAAGCCGGAAATTTCTACGATTCCCATTATATATCCCGAAAACATTCAGTATACGTATCGGCGGTTGTAGATTATATGGCTTCGAATTCAAAAAAATTAGAAGGACGGTTTTTAAAAGCCAATTAATATCGCAAGTCGCCGTTAATAGCTAATAATTCGATTATGAAATCGACGGAAATATAGGATTAATACCGATTTAAAATGGAAAAGGGTTAAAAAACCCTTATTGTAAGGTACGACGAGGTTTCGTACCATTATATTACATATATATTCGATATAGGCGTCGAATATTCATGACTATCACTTTTTAATTATAATCTCGTTAAAGAATTCGAAATAAAATGTTTCTATGAAGATAACCTATAATAGGCGAGTCATAATATTTCTGTAAAGTCCTCTTTGTTATTGGTTTTTAATTGTATAACCATAATCGATTACGATAAAGTAATACACCTCTCAGGTCGATTTTATAATCCATGGTTTATATCGAATATTTTACCTTGACCAGAAAACGTTTAACGCCTTCAGAAACCGTTGATTAGTGGACTTTATATAATAGATTGTTTACCACTCAATAATTTAATAATGTCGCGAGTATACCCGGTTTGAAAACAAGGTAATTATTCAAATTTAACGAAGTTAACGAGTTTAATGTGGGCCAGGCTTGCAACAGTATTATAACTGCCGACGACCCGATATCTCCTAGTGTTATTACGGTTAACAATACGAGCGCTGGCCGGGCCCGGGGTAATCCCGCTAATACCGATACTCCGATAACCTCCAACTTTCCCTCGGAGTATATATTTTCATAATTTAATAACTAAACCTTTGTCTTAATAAATTTATCCGTATATCCCGCCGTAATATACCTTCCTACGATACATAAGTTTACTATTATTATATTTAATATGGTAATAAAGACAGGGTAAAAAAGTCGCGTACGACGTTCCTTAACTTCGGGCTTATTGTAAGATTTTCGGTTTAATGTATTTTAACGGGCTCTTTAAGTTACAGGCCATTATCGTAATTTGTATTTTAAAAACGAAAAATCTTCAGCTTATAGATCTTGGCGTTTCGAAATTAAACGTGGCAAAGAAAAATATTCTAATCCTTTATAATTCTTTAAAATAGTAAACGGTGTATAAATGCTATAGAATTCCAAAGACTAAACTTTTAATCAAGATACGATCGCGAGAGGCTGTCTATCGTAAATAGTATAGTTACTCTCCACGTCCGTTAATCGTACGAAATAATAAGTTATTGGCTTTGAAATACTATTTTCGTACTTTTATGATAAAAGCCCTTTGAACATTATTTCCGAATGATCGGTTTTTACTACCGTTAGCTGATTTAGGTACTAATATGTCAAAATTGGGGCTGCAACGAAGGTATTTTACAAAGTTTAAAATATATATTGCTCTCGATCTATTAACGATTAATGAATTGCTTACTTTGTTAATTAAATAAGATAATCCACCAAATCCGAAAAATTACTACTAAAGTCCGGATAAAAATCAGCAAAACCCAAAAAACTTCGGACATTTCGAACATTATATAAAAACTTTGCGTATTACCCGTACTTTTTCGAAGTCAGCCCGAATACTATGCTAACCGTTGCAATAAAACCCAAATGTTTTACCTTTTTAACTACGAAATTGCATTTCTTTAGGTTTAGGTTTGATTCGGTATCACGACAGCATTTTAGAACTACACGAAAATTTCCTTGTATAATTCAATATAGTTTCGGGGGGGGAAAGCTAAATGGTTATTTGAGTAAATTATAACAAAATCATTTTGAATATCTGTCATTATATAATTAATATACCGTTAAAACGTCGCCAACGCTTTCTCTTACCCGAAAAGGGTAACTAGCCACTTAAATAACTCGAAACTTATTTGAAAAGCTGTTTATATATCTACATTTGTAAGTTACATCGACTTTAATAACGCATGAAAAGTTTACATAATTAAATTTAAGAGAAAACAATATTATTCGGTAATCTTATTTGATACCTGTTAATCGATATGAAACCGTTATCCCCCCCCGGTTTCAAAATTTCCAATACCAGTGTTACAGTCGATAAGAAACTCATACAAATTGAACACTTATTTATTAACTCCGTAACCTAAGATTTAAGCTTGAAAAGTTGATCTCATAGTATGGAATATAATGATCTATATAATTTATTTGATAAAAGTTCATTTTTGTGGGGTTTAATATATATGAAATAATGAAGTTTTCTCTTATATAAGGGCAAAACTATTACCTTAATCTTATTAGAAAGGTCACGAAACTTTTCCAATTCGAGTAAAAAAACATAATGAATTTTCATCCACTAATATAATAGTTAACGCCATCGATTATAAAATTCGCGTCATTTTACGAAAGCTGGTAATAAAAACTAATCACAACTAATCCTATATACGTAATATTTTCCGTCAAAAATATGTTAATGAACTAGTAAAAACCAATTTTATAACGCCTCGTATATCCGCCGACTTAAGAAGTACTATTATTATATCGACGATTAATCCTCATTGATTATAAATTATTCAATGACTATTGCTAGCGTTAATATCACTTATTAATATCGTATCTAAGGTAGTAAGAGTTTTATCCCGCGTTATTCCTGAAATAATATATATTAATATCAGGCTCTACTAGTTATTAATATTTATACAAAACTTGAATTTTTAGGTAATTCGCGTATTCCGCCGTAATCCTAATATCGTGTCCAAATTTCGAAAATGTTATAACCGAGTTTCCTTTATTCTTAACCATCAAATTAAAACCTCGTTTATAACATAACAATAATTACAGCGAAAATTGACTAAAATATTTAAAAAGTAAGTATTATTGAAAAATATAGGAATAATGAATTAATCTTCGTATATACATATTTAATTCAATTAAAATCATCTTTTATCAATATTACAACTACATTAGAAAGGCTACGTAAATTTGAAACTAAACTATATTGAAAAGTTAGGCTTCCCCCATTGCCGTTAATGAGGAACCTTTATCTACTTTTTCGACTTAAACTGTATACACCTACATCGGAGGTAATACCGAGAAGAATTGGAACCACTTTAATAGTGGTCCATTAAACTATAACTTAGGCAACGCCTCGTAACTTGTTTAACTCGGCGTTCTTTTACCGTTATTCGTTTCATCCTATATCTTTAAATTTAAACGTGTACTGAACTGGTTTATTAAAATAACTAGCTGCAACTATCTTAACTCCTTAACAAGAATATTTAAAAGGCGTAAACTCCTATTATATTTTTTTATCAAGCCATTATAACCATAAAGATCCCGATAATTATCGAATAAAATGTAGTTTGAAGTTTGGAGACTTTAACTCGTTGGCAAACTTGCGGTACTTAATTAGAGCGATGACATAGTCGACCCGGCTAACACCTAATATAATAGATTTGTCGTGGATACATGGAAATACGCGAAAACGTAAATAATTACACTCTATAGCCGAAGGTCAATCTAATTCGTCCGCTTAGGTCAGTAATATTTCGAACCTAATAGCAAATAATACCTACAGGTTTTTGTCGTTTATAAATAATCTCTCTCATTCGACTAGGGATTTATCCGCGCGATAAGGATCACTGAAAGCAGTCTTAATATAATTTAGAAACTTGCTTGTATCGTATATACTTTTGTATTTGCTAACTTCATAATACATCGTAATAACTTACTTTACAGCTAGCGTGTAATAACCTTATATGTGAAAAAACGTATGCCGACCTTCATCAATTTACATCTTATCCGCATCAAATATAAATTCGATGTTTTGACGCATCGCCGCTTACATAAAAGCAAATCCGCCGAATTGCAATTTGTTGTATCATTTTCGCCTACCCTTAGACGCTAGAAAACTAATACGACTTGCCGTCAAGTCGGCTTCAAATCATTAGATTCTAGCTACAACTTATGTAAAGTTTGATATAAGGTCGATAACGAAAGCCGACTACCCTAGTTATTACATTTACTTTATAATAAACGCAATATAACCTATAATATCTTGTAAATGAGATATTTAGGTTTAATTCAACTCTGAAGAAATAGGAGTTATATTTACAAAGGTGGAGGACTGAGTATTCTCCAACAGCCTTTTTTCATCGATAATGTCCAATTAAAGCGTAAATTTATGAATATTCATTATTGATTCGTATTTTATGATTAATATTTCTTCGAAAAGATGAAAAAAGACCTTAATAGTATATTATAATTTCACCCACGATCATATGCCAAGTAAGTACCAAATGGAGTTTACTATTAAGATATAGGCGAAAGACTAGAAAAGGCTATGGTGGCCCTTCATACAGGGCTTACAGGCATGGTCAGTGCCCAGCCCGTCACGTTCCCTCGCACTTACCGCATGCGGACCGCGCTCGGACCGGGCTTAAGCCAGGTATTTCATATCCCGTTACGGGCATAATCACGTAACCTATAGACTCAATAGCCAATTTCCTGGATCCATAACATAAATATTCGACGTTGATGTCGAATATATACGTAATATAACTATTCGAAACCTCGTGGTACCTTATAATAAAGCCTTTTTTAACCTCTTTTATTATAAATCGTTATTAACCCGACATTTATGTCGATTTTATAATCGATTTACCTATTATGAATAACGGTTTGAAGTATGAATTAGTTTTTATAAATCAATTATTTAAATTCATCCAATTAGAGATAATTTAGTTTATAATCACCAAAGAGTGAACGGAGTGCTTTCGGAACATATAGTGACGATTTACGATATTTCCGGCCTTTATTATATACGATTGCCTTTCGGTTTACATAAATCTATTTTAAATAAACCTCATTTTTTGTTACATTTTAAATTATTTTTTGGACAGCGTATTACTTCTAAACGAACAGCGATACTGAATAAATAAATTAAAAGACTGAAAGGTATTTACAAATCGCTGTTATCTTTTCGTAATTCGATGAGATATTATATTTCCCTACTTATTGATTTACATTGAATAACCGGAAGTTAATAATTACCCTGTTTGGTATAAATTAACTAGTTAATAGGTACGAAATATCCTTCATTTTCAAGGTGAACTGGTATATAAAGTTGTCGACCAATCAGGTAAAACGATCTTTTACGTTCTCAGTATATTTACACAAGATTATAGAGTTAGTGTATGCTATTATAATATATATTTAATAATAGAAAAAAACGACGATGAATTTTCGGTCACTTTCATTGAAATAATATGAGGTAGGCTATAAAATTTACTCTAATTTACGTATTATTAAAACTGACCTCATGAATGAAAAGTTCGATTAGTTGTAGAATTAATTTCGGATCGCCGGAATTTTCAATCCGTTAAGTATTATTTTGAGTATGTTTTAAAAATACCTCATATTTCACGTAAATTTGGTTAAATGCATAGTTATTGACCCCTTCATTTCACCGGTCTCATCCGATATACGCTTCAAACTTCTTCTTCGGATAATACAGGAAGTTGTGCATACAAAGAATTTAAAATTTTAAATATTTTCGTTATTAAAACGGGGTAAAGCGCTATATGGTATATATTAATTGATTAAGAAAGTTTCAATAAGTCCGAGTATAAGTTGCTGGAAAATTGTCAGTCTATTATAGATTAAAATAAATCTGAAAAGAAATGGGGAAACGCATGATTTTATAATAGCTTAACGTTTTGACACCGGCGTTAAATACGGTTTAAGGAGTTTATATCGGATAAATCTCCTCTACCTCTGAAATGATATAATATTAGTAAAGATTGGTGAAAATTCATTATTACTATAATATGATATAATATAATATATAGGGTCGGATATATATTACCCGGTTTCCTTAGATAAATATTCGAACGCAAGGCAACTTTTATATAAAACCTATTAAGCCGTACCTTTAAAATATTATTATTACTATTTTAATTTTCCGAACGGTAACGCTGATAACTTTCAAATCATTACTACGACTAGCTCCAGATATTATGAAAGGCCAAAAAGGGTGGATAACGCAAGGTGGAGAGGGTATTAGGCAACGCCGACGAAAGAAGCTAACGCGTTGCGAAGCGAGTATTAGATGCAAGGCTAACAAAAGCGAGTAATGTTAAACGGGGCGGATTTTAAAAAAGGACGACGATAATGGATAACGCAAAGTGGGGCGGGATAAACCATTTATTAAACGGAATATAAGGGATTATTATATATTAATTTACGTCCAAATAAAGCGGTCGGTACGAGTATGGTAGTTGACCCGTATTTATATAAGGTGAAAAAATAGGACGCGGATAAATGAAGCTTTTTACAATAAATCTTTAGATATCGTTCGTTATATGTCATAAATTGTAACCAATATAAATTATAAAAAATATACTTTATATAATTATATTTTTGAAATTGCTTAAATCAAAATTATGAAAGCGTATAGGACGAATGCCGATGGGAACCGGAGTCGGAACGATTCAAATTAATATAAGATTAACTACGAGCATTTAGTTGCGATAAATAGGAAAAATGGTTAAAAGAAATAGTGAAATTTTCGAAAACGACGGGCCCGGAAAAAAGGCACGGTAAGGGCATATAACTAAGGGTATAATAACTTATATGACCGTAATAGTCAGGAAGTTTTAAAAGCGGAAAATATGATGAAACCGGGTACACTAATTAATTAACTCGAGAGAGAAAAAGAAACTAGATTTATAACTCGGAATATTACCTTAGCGCTTACGGGTAGCGAATAATATATAATCGCAGGTTTAAAAGATTACGAGTTACCGTCATAATACACGTAAGCCAAGAGATGTTATAAATGAATTTTCTTTTAAATATATTAGAGAACCTGATTAATATAAAAGTGCTGTTTTTATGAAAATATCAATTTTCAGGCTTACGTTATTATATAAGTTACGAGAAAAGCGACATTTTTGAATGCGGTAAACGCGAATAAAAGTTAGGGGTATTACAAAATTTAATAACTAATTAATATAAAACATTTAGGTATTTTTAGCATATAACAGGATGAGTTTAACTTTGTTTTTATTACCACACAGTATAAGGAAGTCGTTTATAACGCGGGGGGGCTATATAATATAGTCATCGGTAATGGTATTAGAGTGTAAAACGGCGATATACCTTACAGGGAAGTGAGTCGTCGTTACTAGGTATATTAGTAATATTATAATCTAGGGTCCGACCATTGTAAATATCGGTTATAATAACGGGAAAATCCTATAAAAAAGACGGTAACGGGAAAAATGATTATAATAGGGATTGAAAAGGGAAACTATAGTTAAAGCTATTAAAAAATAACGTAATAAGGACAGGTAAAAAGGAGAGGATTAGTAAAGTAAAAAGGAAAAAAAGGTAGTTTTTATATGTTACGATAGGGGCTGTATTTATAAACGTAGGCGAAATGTTATCGGTAAGGGTTATACTTCATATGACGCGTTAGAAAGCACGTTATACGGTATAGGTAACCTGGGATTAATACGGCTTATACGTTATACGACGCGTTAAAAAGCTCGTTCTATAGCATAAGTAACCTAAGACAAATAAGGTTTATAAGTTATACGACGTATTAAGAGGCGCGTTATACGATGTAAAAAACTCGAGATTAATAAGGTTTATACGTTATACGATACATTAAAAGGGACGTTATATAGCTTACGCCCAGTTTATACTCGGCTTATGTGTTGGGCGGATACGGATTATGTTTAGTATTTAATCGACGGGATACTGTAGTTTTAGCTGGTTTTTTATTTTAGAAAAAAAGGGGTATATTATAAACTTAAGAAATTCGCTATCAATTTTATACGTTACATAACTATATACGTAATGGGATTTATAATACCTGGCTCGGATGCGGCTTGGGCACGGTCCGGGCGTGGTTTACAAATATTACGTAAGAGGGCACGTGACAGATTTTACATGAACCATGTACATAAGTCTTGTGTAAAGGACCACTGTAACCTTTTTTAGTCCTCCGCAGTACCTTAATTGTAAACTTCCTTTGCCATCTACTTAGCATACCATCGTAGGTCAGACTATAACAACATCCACTGTTTCCTTTTTATATAAACGCGCTAAACATCGCCTTAAGTTCCTGTTTTTACGCGGTATCTATTTTCAAAAGCGGTGAAAACGTGGCGTCGTTAAATAAAATACCTATAGGAGCGGTACAAATGATTAATTAAAATAATGGTTGAGATATATATGCGACAATCATTTAATTGTGGATTTACAATATGAAAAGGGGCTCGTCATTAAAGGAAAAAGAAAAAAGAGTTTACCTAAACCGATAGCAATATATTCTTTTTATATTCAACTTCAAATACTTAATATAGACAATTACTCTATACTCCTATACCTTGATAGTTGGATATTTATAATCATTGACAATTGTATCATTATTAATAACCGTATCTCCGCCACATTATCTAAATTAATTTGAACGTTATTATAATTACTATCGCGGTTGAAATTTCTTATCTAAACCTTCATAATCTTCATACTGTAATTATATTACTGTTCAAACCATTAATTGAAACTTTCGTCCAATTATTACTATGAAACCACAGAAAACAAATCATATTACAAATTAAATTATTATTACTAAATTACGGATATAAATTATTCCTACTGAATGATAGATATAGGCTATATTATAAACTAAGCTATTACTACTAGATGACGGATACGGGACGCGTAAGGGGAAAAAATTACTTGTGTAGATATTATTATATATTATTATAGTAAGTAAGTAGTTCATCTATAAATTACACTTTTACAAATTGTACGGTAACGTGCCACTTTGTAAGGTGTATTTTTACAAAGTATATAATAGCATGCCACTACTTAGAATAGGCATTGGCAGAGTATATGATAAAGTGCCACTGCCCAGAAAGGAGATTAGCAGAGTGCATGATAAAGTGTCACTGTCCAGGTGAAAGCTTATAAGCTCTCACCTGAAGCGTGCACTCTCTAGATGCCTTGTTTCCCTCCTTTCTTACTGTCTACTTCAATATACACTACTAATATTTACGATTACTCTTCTACTGTTACCTTTACGTTAACGTATTAGATTCTACCAACACTATAGTTAGTAAGCAGCCACGCTGCAAGTTGCATCCTTGCAGATTGCACGGTATCGTGCCACGCTGTAAGGTGCATTCTTGCATAGTGCATGATAGCATGCCACTGCCCATAAGGGGGATTGGCAGAGTGTATGGTAGAGTGCCACTATTCGGGTGAAAGCTTATAAGCTTTTACCTAAGGCGTATACTCTCCGGATACCTCTTTTCCCTTCTAACTATTTATCATTAATATACACTACAACTCTTTTACTATTACCTTTACTTTAACGTACCAGGTAAAATAAACCTTACCAACACTAATTAGTAGCCAACTCGGTGGATTATGAATAATGTAAGAAAAAAGAGACGAATCTAAGTTAAATACCTATAACGAGATACTGTGACAGTTCTAACTATTCGTAATTCAACATTATGCTTTACAAAAAACACACCAAATTATGAAAATACTGTAAAACAAAGTGACTTTAAAAAGGAAAATTTTAGTACGATATCATTAAATCAGTTGGTATTTTCTCTAATAAAAGCCCTGTTACGCTACGATTAACTCGATTAACGCTTTAGACGTATCCATGCACTTTTTGGAAAGCGTTCTATTACGTATTAGGCCACGTAAAACAAAACTACTAAGCTTCAAAACCCTTTGTTAGGACTTATCCGATCTAAAATCAATATTTGAACCACTTGCAAACTTCAGAAGCGGGTAAAATACAACTTTTAAAACGCCCTTATAATCACTTCACGCGCTAAAAGTAACACCCGAACCGCTCACCAAACACACGACACGCGCCTAAAATATATTTCGAAACGCTCCGGCTTATTTTGCGAATTCCAAACACAGCATTTGAAACGCTTACTATACCAAAACTCATACAAACCTTCCCACATCCTTCTTTCTATTCTTACTATCCCGTTCACCTTCCCTTATTTTACCCCGTTCACACTATATTACGCGGCGTATTTAAATTTTATTACTTACAAAGTTTAAGTTTACCAGCTTTTTAGCTAGTACAATACTTACAAAGCGCTAAACGGTTAATTTGAAACACCTGATTCATTTGTAGTTACATTTCATTTTCACTCATATAAGCTAACAAGCGTTAGAAGCCTTATTTGAACTTCTATGATGTAGTGTATATATATTTTATTTACGTATTATATGCTTTCATTGACACCGTTTTTTTCTTGCACATTTTCATTTGCTATTTCATTTCGAAACCCCTTTAAATCAAGAATATTAAATAGACCAGAGTCTCGACTACTACGACAAATTAACTTTTATACCGCTCCGGTAATCATTAAAAGCGCTCAAGCCAGCTTCTAAAGCGCTTAAATACACGTTATACTCTTGTAATCATAGATCTACCTAAAAATGACTTTAGATAAAACCAGCGAATACATGGACCTCCTATTCCAAAATATAGCGTTTCAAAGGAACCATTTGCAACTTTTCAACCAAAAAAGTGGGATAATATTATTAAAACATCGGCGAAAAATATAAACCTTTAGGCGGCAAATACATACGTTACGAACGTGATTTTTCGCTATTGGGAAAAAAAGCCTAAGGGATCTGCATATTCGATGATTTATGTGACTAATTCTTTAATAAGAAGTTGAAAATGTAGTATTCGGTAAACTCGATTTTCAAAGTATTACGGGTATCATTACGAAACGGAGGAATCAATACTATGAGGGGTCAAAACAGCTGTATTTAAAAAGCCTTACTTGCCATAGCTAAGCTCGAAGAAATTTTAAACAAGAAAAACGAGTAGGTATCATAGATGTAATTTATAAAAAGATACTAGTTGGCGGAATGTAACAAATAAATTATTCAAGAAATGCGGAAAAAGCCTTCAAACACTTCATATACGTAAAGTCTGAGACGCTTTGAAAAACTAACCACGTCCTACGAAAGGTAAACGGAACTTAAGTAATTAATAAAAAAATAATTAAAAGATATAAAAATCACAAACCACTCGAGTCGAATACGGCCCCTTCCCTAAACACACTTTTAAAAAAAGATCCACACTTAACTACTCCCAGGATACAATTAACGCTCCCCTTGACCGCAACGAAAGCGGCCTTCATAAGGAAAACGGAACTTTCGAAAACAAAATAAGAGGCGTAAAACAACAATATAGACTTTACAAATTAATACCTAGCAATTACAACCCTTACCGTAACTTTCTTCCATATTGGTTCCCTATTATTAAAAGCGACCTTACGAAGTTTACACACTTTACCAAATTATAAGATGAAGACAAAAATTAAAATGACTAACCTTACAAAGTTTTCGATAATAAAATACGTATAATGTTATTATACCATAAACCTACAAACCTAATAAATTTCATATTTTTTAGTATTTGACCAATATATAGTTAATTAAGTTTCTTATAATTACGAATTTTGTTTTGTTGTTTATCCTTAAAAACGGTTATAATAAAGACTATGATCTGTAATAAGAAATTAGTATTATTAGCAAACGATGAATTTGTATAAATTATCAACTTATCCTTCAACAAGTCGATTAAAACCATATTAATCCTATGGTCTACATTCTTTATCTATTAAATCATTCTTTCATTTAGTCAATCCTAGTTTTCATTAATTGGATTTTAGGTTCATTCCGTAATTAAAATTTCGTAGGATATCTTTGGCTACTATAAGGTCTCGATTTCATTTCTATTAATGCGTTACTGAGGATAATTTTAAGCTTTAACCTCGTTAATAATATAATCGTATGAAGGTTAGCATCTTCATATTTTCTACCAAAAATGAGTTCAATATTAATATAGTTAATATTATATATACGAATTGACGATCTATTAAAACTTCAATGTTTTTCATTTTTAAGGTCGCAATCGGCTTATAGTTCCAGAACTATATGTCCTGAATTACGTGCTGTTCCAGTATTATAAAGCCATCAGTTGCAACAAATAGTGTATCATTAATTGTTATAAACACCAAGCCGAAATCTTCGTTTCACCTGATTGATAAAAATAGGTCCTAGGTTAAAAAATTCATATGTAACCTTAATTCAAAATACTATTGGTGTATCAAAAACCAATAAACTCATACTTTTTCCTATCTATATAATGGTTCAAAGTATCTTAAAACCGCTTTTAATAGGTATTCATTACGTATTTTCTATGATAATTTTCATGAAACAATCCGTTATAAGTTAGGTGTTCATTATATATAAATTGATGTAATATTACAGTTATTAAACTTCGATTATCTATTATTTTTAACTGTTGAACTCATTGCCAATACGACTATTATACGTTCATTTATTTTTCGAATCGTTAGCTGTTATCTGAGGATTTTGTGTTTGTTTTCATTAATGTATCCTTAAGAAATTAGACATAACTTTTCATACGGATTCCCTATAGTTTTACCTTCAATCTCGTGAATAATTATCAACATGAAGATCATGACATGTAAGTTTCATATATTAAAGTTATATTTGTGTATGAATTATACTAATCATTGGATATGGAATCTATAAATTTTAACCTTATCCTTTTTTTCTTCAAACAATCTCCCTAAAGTTTTGATAATTCCTTATATGCGAAGATTAACAATTAAATCTTAATTATCTTTCATTTTACTTTTAATTCAAATAGTGTTTTAGATTCGGCCTAGTATGTATTTATTGTCCTTAGTATTACTTTTTTTCAGTAATTGGCTGCGTCGTCGGCGTTTGATCGACCTATCAATTACGAAAAGGTGAGGATTGTATTAGATGATTCGTTTAGTGTAAGCATTTTTATCATTATTGTTCTTATTACTATTGGTCTCCTTGATATAGAGTTTGACTTAAGTTGTGTAAAGCGTTGTAAAACCGTTCATAATCTTAATATTTACTTTAAAATCAGTGATAATGAAAATCTTGAACGGAATATTCTATCTGCCTAACTTTCGCCAAACAAAGACTCTACTTTACGACGGTAAAGATAGTACGTTGATTGTTGTAGAGCCGTTTTTGGTGTTGAGTATATTATTGATTTGACGCCTAGTAAATTTCTTTCGTAGTTCCTTCAGGGTTTTTCTGTATGACCTAGCCCCTTTTGGGTATTTGTTAGTAATAGATAATTATTTGTTAAATGAGGAAATGCTTTAATGACTAATAAGGTTAGCACTTAATTGTTAGGAGCCATAGTGTTTTTAAAGACATTTACTGTTATTTTAAGGCATGTTTCCTAATAAACAAAGATTTTAATCTTTATAGTAAAGATGTAATAGGCTGTGTAAAGTATTGTGTATATATTTTCGATTTTCCTAATGTTCTAATGAGTTTTAATAGGTATATATTTACACTAGATCTCTAAAGTCTTAGTATTTGTACTAAACTCTACCAACGTAAAGTTGGTATTAGTATCGTAAACAACGATATTTGGTGGGCTCAAGTACTTCTTAATTCAAAATATTTTTAAAATTTTCCACGTTATTTTCGTTGATACAAACTTACTAAACTTTATGCGGTAAAAAACGATTGCTGAGTTTATGAAGCAACGAATAGAATTGTTATTTGAGTAAAATGCGTTATTGAAGATTTTATAATTGAACTATTTTTTATTTTTAACGTAAATTTGAACTTCGAAGTGATATTAGCGTGTGTTAGGCAGTAGTAATAGAGTTTTTTTTATATCTTTTAAAGTAAAGTATTCTATATCCTTATTTTTCATAGACTTGAGGATTTTATATAGCTTGTTGGTAGCTGCATGATTTAAACGCTGGTATAATTGACGTATTTTTCGACTATATTAGGTTTCATAGCGTTGCCCTTTGATTTCAAAGATGTAACAAAAGATACCTTCAGTTAAAGGTAAAAGGAAACCCCCAGCTGTTTTTGACTAGTTCGTTAGCGTTGACTTTAACGTTAACATCGAGAATCTATATGTTTTTTAAGTAAAAGAGAAATGAGGTAGAGTTTTAATGATATAAAATGTTGTTTATAATGATCACACTAAATACCCGTAAGTAAATAGAAGGTATTAGGGGGTTTATGTTAGCAGTAAGGTAGCAGAGGTAACAAAGGTGCAATATCAAGAAGATGTTTGTTCGTGCTGTAGAATGATGTAATGATCACACTAAATACCCGTGAGTAAATAGAAGGTGTCAGAGGGTTTATGTTAGCAGTAAGGTAGCAGAGGTAACAAAGGTGCAATATCAAGAAGATGTTGTTCGTGCTGTAGGATGATCATTAGCCGTTAGGCTATTCAGATATGTAGACTGAATACTTAGATTGACAACTGAAGAGCTATGAAGGAAATACTATCTATGTGGTATTGACCGTGTCCTTATATCCTATAGCTTTCATACCATCTTCAGTACTGAAGCTCACCGGTGCTTACTGAGGCTCACCGGTGCTCACTAAGGCTCAGTGAGCATTTGTGATCTAGATAACCCTAACCCTGGAGGGTTGCCTAGTTTGGTGCTGACGAAGAAATGTTCCCCGCCTGATGTGTTGGTCTTCAAGCTCTCGGTAGCTCAGCTGCATGCTGGCCTGTTTCCTGACCCGCCAACGTGCTTGGGTCATAATATTGTTCTCTGAATAATTATTCATATAATCTTCGATACTAGTGACGATGGTTGTTTACCTGGGCTAAAGTTAACTTTAGCTGTGTTAATATTTGAACGATTGATTCGTGTCGAAATATTGCTTTCCCGTCGCAGTGCTATACACTATAAATAACCTCCTATTCATGAATTTTCTGTACCTATGTCTGGAATGATACTTTTAATCGTATGGTTTGCATAACGGTCATGCAGTTTAAAGGTGTGTGACGAGTTAGGTGTTTGACTTTTATGGTAAATGTAGGAGTTTTCGCTAGTTAAGTAGAATAGGAAGGCGAGGTCGGTTAATTAATGGGTTGCTTTAGAAGCAATATATTTATACAACGTCAAAATTTTTTTTTTTTGATATATCATTATCGTTAATAGTTCTTTTATCCTTGTAGTTTACGATGCAGTAGAAGTAGTATTACCCTAAAGTAGTAGGGTATTGTGTGTAATATATTACGTTTTGTTTGTAGTTTTAAGCTAAAGGGTAAAGAGTTAAATATTTACTGGACTTATCATAAATTCAACATGTTTCTCTACTATTACAACGTTATTTTATACGGTTAGTAGTTTTTTTAAATCTTCTTTAACGTTGTGTTTGCCAGTATAGCTTCCAGTTTAAAGGTTTTGAACCAAATCTTGAGAATTAGAGCCTTTTGTATTTACGATTAATGTAATACATTATCGTATGGTTTTCTTTTTATCCTAGTTACCGAAGTTGTGATTTTAGGGGTATATATAAACTAAGTTTAGCGTACTTCTTGTTATAATCATAAGCTAAAAAGGCAAATAACCAAAAAAACTCTTACAGGTGGCATCTAGATGTTGTAGGGCGTATTTAAATTTGTTGATGCCTATCATAGTTACCCATACCTGTTTATGAAACTTGGCTTCGCTAGCGAGTTTTTCTCTATTACTTGTTGGCATAACATCCACTTATCAAGCATCTGAATAAGAACATATATTTATATTTCCTTCCTTTTTTTCCTTTGTTATTATTTTCATCTACCTCGCCATTACCTAGTTTGTATGATATTGAATAAAATTGAGGTTGTATTTGAAATAACTTCTTATATTGTCATAAATCTTACTAAAAGTGGTTACCTTAGTTCAAAAGGTTAGATCATAGTCTTTGGTGTAACCCGTAAGGATTTCTTGGAATAGTAAGTAGAAACCTGATGGATAAACCTTTATTTATTTGCAGATGTTAAAAAATAGTATTATCTCCATATAAAATCGTTTGTAAGGCTTGACTTTATACTTTTTTACGTCATTCCAGATCTTGGTAAAATATATAAGGATTTTGTAGTTAATATTAACTATCTCAATAGGTTTGTTGAAAAGGTTAAAACAGTTGTTCCAGTTATCGATTGTGTTTTTTGCCAATTCTAGTCTTGAAGCTTTAGAGTTGCGATGATAGAGGTAGTTATTAGTCGTTTGGTTCAAGGGATAAATTCCTGTGGTAAAATCTGTGATAGGCTCCTGGGTGTAGGCATAGTTGCTGTGGAAAGCTTTATCAAAGACTTGACGATTTTGAGGAATACTTTAAGGAATTTGACGATTTCGAGAGAAGTTTTGAGGGATTTGCCGATTTTGTTTAATTGACCGTTAGATTAGTGTCGACATCAATTCCTCTTGTTGCATTGGCAACCGCTGCTTCATGTGTTCTTCCCCCACCAAACGCGTATTCTGTATTGTGTTATGACCCAACAGCTGCAGGTCACACCAGCAGCGGCCCACAGCACTAATGAAGGAAATTAGTTGGACATAGCCTAACGGCAGGCATCTGGTCCCACAGACCCCCCAGGGTTAGAGACGTTAGGGACTCACTCGGCACACCGAGAACCGGAGACTGGATATGTTGGATATGCTACATATCCACATGATCCAGTCTGGATATATTGGATCGCGCACATATCCAACATATCCCACGCCACCACATCAACTGAAGGAACTAGATACAAGGACGTGGTCATCACCACGTTAGGTAGCTTCATTAGATAGTTCTTCAGTTGTCAATCTAAGTATTCAGTCTCAGTATATTCTGAATAGCCTCACGGCTTTTGATCATTACTTGCACGGTTGCGATATTGTTCACTCAGCACCTCTGCTACCTTCTTGATAACATAAACCCTCTGACACCTTCTATATACTCACGGGTATTTGATGTGATCATTACATATTGTTGTGGGGAGGTATTGGTTTTCCGAAAAAATCAATAGGTTATTTTTTTTCTTTATTTTTTGTGATTTACTATGACCAAGAAATGATGACTTCAAGAGTTGCACTAGCTGCTACGAAATATTCCTTTAGATACCGGCGGGAGGGATCGTAACACGGGCTCTGTTATGGCCCGTACGGGCTTACAAGATCCTAAGTAATTCCTCCAATTAACATTTTAGGTTGCCTCGTAATCTAGAAACCCGTAGGCGTGTGGATTGTAGCCCTAGTCTGGCAGCGCAGCGTTGCCATTTTAGTTTTCACTTAACGTTTACTTATGCCAGGGATATGATTATGTGGCCCTTTGAGAATGAAGTTTTGTAAAAATTGAATGGTAAAAGAATAGCTCGTGTGGTAAGTGAAGGTAAAACACATAAAAACACTTAAAGGTGCGTGTATGTATATATGAATCGTGTCCTGTTATTATTGAAACGCGTCGTAAAAGGATCTTTGTATGCGGGTCATACATACGTCGAGTCCTAAATAAATAAAAGGGAGCTTTTTATTTAAATAGCTCCTAGAATCAAACTCTTTTTCATGTAATATCAAAGTTTCATTTACGTTAGTAAATACCTTTGTACTTTGTACCTGATGTTTTAAACTCTTATGACTTGGATCCTTGTGATTAGAGCCTTTGTACTGATGTATGTAGTAGCCTTCTTCTGTAAGAACCGCCTCCTACAGGCCGTGCGCTGTCACGCACACCTTTAGGCCGCCCTAATATGACTTGTAATGCTAAAAAAGGCTTTTCGCGTCGATACTGACCGCACCTACTTCCCTTTACT